>JADQWA010001610.1:0-15443 GCA_018344505.1 Nebria ingens riversi
ACGTCCGAGTAGAGAATTTTCTCGCCAGCATTATCGCCTACTTTATGGTAGGCTGACATCACTTTAGTACGATCGCCGAAGAATGCATTCCGTAGATTTAATGGCTCAATGTTTCGATTATCGAGCGATTTTGTGAAAGTTTCCAATTCGCTATTTTGCAGTCGCATCTCTTTAAACTCACATCCCAACATCTGCACTATCTTATAACTACCCGTTGACAATATGCTTAATTGGCGCTGTGCTGACTCGTAACGGGCGGCCATGGTATCGTCGTTTGTGCCAAACAACGCCGACCAACGTTCGTTCGGAAAACAGCTGAAACATCCATGAAACCAGCAGCCTTGATAATCGAACACTATTTTACGCGTCGTTGCCCTCTGCATATCCGTTCATACGGCATCCGAATTTACGCTTCTCCCTCCCCCGGTAGGCATGCATAATGGCGATTTTTCGTTGACGTTCCTCCCAAAGCAGACATACGGTCGCCACATACGATTACCTGTCGCTATTTCGATATCCACGTGCATTTACAATCGCTATAGTATTGCGCTTCAGATAATTATTTCTGTACTTGTACATACACGCGCTTGCCATAGTTATAGAGCGTAAAAATATGTCCACATCGTTGTTGGCCAGAAATATAGCGCAAAACTTTAAACACGCACGCCACAAGATAACCACGCCATTTCTGCAGTATGCTACAAACTCACATTGCATGTCGAAAAGGTAATTTGAATTTTTCAAATTCTCATACCACCCCATAAATTGTTCGTGGTTTTTAATACTCATCTGCGCGCAGCCGTATGCGGATTGCGGCGGCAATGGACCCACATACGACATATTCTCATTTTTAATAAAGAAATAGGGAAAGAAACCTCTCGACATCTCATCCGGCAGATTCAGGGCAGCCGGCATTTGCGAAAGTTTCATCGGCAAAAAGTTAAGATTGTCCAAAAAGCGAATATTATAAATGCTCATTGTCATAATATTCGTGCCGCGTAAAATGACTTCTGGCTCGAGTTTAAGCACATCTACGATATATCGAAGGAGAAATTGATAATCGTACGATTTTTAATTGTGCGCAATGACGTATATATCTTCGATGTCGCTGTGACACAGAGATAAATAATCGAAAAATTATTTTTATCGGATCCTTTCTAAAGATATACTCACGCACGCTACATGTGTTGCATATGCCGTGGATGGCAAACGATGCATCATCATTTGGAATGTTCGGACAAATACTGCAACATTGTTGCGCGATGCAGAACGCTGGTACATGTTCACGTAACGTTTGGGTGGACCCCGCAGCGCTGTGTTGCACGTCAAGCGACGTGTCTTGTGAACACTCTTAGTCGAAGAAACCCAGGATGAATAATGGTGTTTTGGGCTCGTCACAAATCACCGGCCGCATGTAGCACTGATGTCCCGGCTTGAAATACCCTTATAAAGACAAAAAGTTAAAAAATCTCAATTAATATTATTTTCAAATATATCTTGCAATATCTGCAGTATATGTCATAGCATACGTGCGGTGACGTATGCCGCGCTAGGCTGTACGTATGTTCTCGATATTTCGCACAAAACTTAATAACTGCACACATAGTCCGTTCGCGTGAATATATCCTAAGATTTTTGTGATTATCAAAGCACACTTGTCCACCGAAGTAGCGCAGACATTCAGGGTATTGAATTAGCGGGGTGGGCGCGTCTGGTTACCTATGCACTTCGTGATTGCAACGGGTGCACATGTGTGCATATCTAAGTGTCCAACGATTGCTATAACCTTTGTGGCATTTTCGGCAATAATAAATTTAATTAGATCACTGTCACAATCATCGCCATCATATATATTTTTTTTAACACACACTATCGACGTTTTATGCTGACAGTTTTCCGTAAAGTGTAATTGTTCTGCACGTCGTCTTTTACACGACCCACTCCCCGATGGTATAGCCGTAGTCGAAACACTGATCACTAGCGACCCATCGAGTAAAAATGTTTTATTGCTTTGTACCACGCGCGCGATAGCGTTCGCAATTATATCACTATTCAGATTCACAAACTTATTATAACTAATGCCGACGGGCTGATCCGGCGCTGCATTACTGTGAATTTCTAAGCCGATGTAGTTATTTGGCACAATGTGCATATGCGACACAAGTTATGCCAATAGATTGTCAAGAATTAATTTAATCCATAGCCCTGGTGATCCATCGGCGACCGGCGAATATTTGTCAACTATAATAACAATTTCACGCCACTTTCCTTTACATTTCTTAACTTGTCTTTCCCGAACGATCGAGATTTTGAAACGATTTGTCGAGGCCACTGTAGTAATGGAAGATGTCGAAGCGACACCTGCTCCTGAAATCTATGTTAACATAATTTAAAATAAATATATAAATTGTGTCGAAAAAGAGGCAATCACCTTCGTGAACAATTATTTTGCAGAGAAAAACGCCGAGTACTATTTGGACGGGTTACAGAGATGGGAGCATCGCTGGGAGAAGTGTGTAGAGTTACAAGGAGACTATGTTGAAAAATAAAAATTCTGAAAAAATGTCTTGTATCTTTGTTAGGTCGGAAACATTTCAGACCACCCTCGTATATATATATATATATATATATATATATATATATATATATATATATATTGTTAAAACGTTTCAATATTGTAGTCCTAGTATTTTATTGTTTCTTTTCTGTTCATTTGTATTTTGTTTCATTATTCTTTATGTTTTTATTAAATTATTATTTTGTTAAAACATTGATCTGAATTGCGTACTATGCCGATCCCGAATTGCCAGTGTGTGCAAACAAGTTCCACCGAGTCACAACATACAGGTGAGTATAAAGAAGATATCGCTCCAACGCCAAATAGGCGAGAAGGGAAACACGCGCGCAGTTGCCAGAACGCCGTGTTTGTTACATTGGTGCAGTCGGTAGGATCAGTAATTTTTGTGTGATCTTCAATCACCAATACTGTTTTAGAAACGGCTTGACTATTTGTAGTTGTAGCGATACGACAGAATGCCGTTGTTGGCGCGTGATTTCTCCACATGGAGGGAGACAACACGCACTACAACAGCAACAAAAACGACAGCAATTATAAAGGCATGCAAATCCCATATTGAACGGGAATGCCTTTTTCATACCATTTACCTCCGCTACTAAACCCTTCTGCTCCATTTCGTACGAAATGGGCCAGCGAGATGAATATAGGCGCGCACCCTCCAACTGGTCCAATCTTTACAGACCCGACGGCAATGAGCGCATTGCAATCCATTGACCATTAATCGGGGGTTGGGGGCAGATTTAGAAGCATTTTTCAATGGGGTAGCTACAACGGCAGAATGTTTTAACTGGTCGGAAATCCAGATCGTAACGACGATAAAATTGACACTTAAAGGGGAGGCTCAGTCATGTTATTACGCATTACCGGGAGACAGCAGGCCAACTACGGTAGGTGCCTTTAAAAGATGGCTAAATAGCTTATTTGGGAAAAAATTAAATACTGCCGGAGCAGAGCGCGAATTTCTTAGAATGTATGCAAAGAGGAGACACTTGTTTGTTTGCTTTTAGATTAGAAACTGCCGCCGCGAATTTGTTTCGAACTAACGATAGAGACGAATTGTCGGTTACAAGAAATCGGTTTAGGAGAGAAGCTGCTCTGGTTCAGCAGTTTATAGACGGTTTAGACACGCGATTGGCTAACGAAATCAGACGGCACCAAAACTGTAATTTTTTTGGAAGAAGCAGTTCCAGTCGCGCAGTATTATGAGGAAGTATTATTGCGGTTGGTTAAAGTCACGAAAGCAGACGTCCACAAAGACACTATACGAACGGTAATGAACAATCCTAGAGTGAAACAACCTCGGTATCGTAAATATGTGCTACCGATTCACATTAAAAACAATTGCCAGTGATGAGAATTCAGAGGGTAACCGATTTGAAAAATGGCGCTAGTCATATAACGCAGAGGAACATGGGAGGCAGTGAACCACTTGTGGTTCGCACGGATTTGACTGAGGGGAGCGCCTCTCAGTTGGATCAAACAATGCTGGAATTTGAACCATTTGTGGTTCGCCCGGATCCGACTGAGGGACGCACTCTTCAGTCCGATCACAAACCGCCAGCAAGCGAGCCGCGTGTAGTTTGCACGGATTTGGATGACGGGGGCACTCTAAAATCGGATAAAGAATCGTTAGGAAGCGAACCAATTATGGTTCGCACGGATCTGATTGAGGAGAGCGCTCTTGAATCGAATCAAAAACCGGTAGAAAACGAACCAGTTGTGGTTCGCACGGATTTGATTGCGGGGGGTGTTCTTCAATCAGAACATAAATCGTTGGAAAGCAAATCACTAGTGATTCGCACGGGTTTGGCTGAGAAGCCTACCTCCCTAGCAGATAAACGTATGGAAAGAAGTAACGCAAAACAGCATTTCATTTGGTTGTGGTAGAAACTGACTCTTCCAGCATAGCACATTGTACAGACGAAAGCGATCCTGGAAGAACGCACTGCGAAAGGTGTACATATAATTAAACCTTTCGACGTAGGGGAGCACAGTATTCGAGTAGCGCGATGGTTATGTAACATACGCAAGGGTTGTTGCAACGAGTCCCAACGCGTCTTACGTCTCAAGTATTGTCGAGTATGAGTATACCATATTATACTTACCTGTGTCGTTGCCGCTAAATCCGTGGAACACTTGCACTGTAGGGTTGATGAAAGAAACACGAAAGTTAACGATTTAATTAGTATAATTATAGAGTAATATAAAGCTAGTCTAGTGAAACGTTAATACAAAAAAAGAAATGAAAGATTGACCATCTAGGTGCTACAACCGCCAAATCGGGACTTCCACATCGATCTTAACGTTGTTCCCTGATTAGCTCGTTTTTGGGCGAAATTCCGCATAGGTTGACAATATCGCAAACGAGGTCTGTGTACTCAATTATTTCTGATTAGCAAAAATTGCACTCAATTTTGTGTTGAAATTTACAAGCATACGGCTACAGTCACTGACCTCTTCATATTACCTGACCTAAGCAAAAGTAAGTGACTCTAACAACCGCGGTTTGTTACATTGCCACCCCCTTAAAACTTAACAATTTTTTTTTCTCTAAAAATATAATTAAGTTAAAAGTCGAAACTTGCCCATCATCTCTTACAGTTACTAACAAACAAAAATGAAATAAAAGTTAACAAAATCAAATACCCTAATAAGTCCCAAAACTAAACTATAATGTCAACATTTTCCTAACTAACCTTAAGGTAAGGGTTGCCTGAGAATGTAGGCTGGTGTTAGGGGATTCACAACTCCGTAGAGGCTCGTGGTGGCGGCTGGGGCTACGTTCACTTCGTGGTGTTCATAGGGGTTGCCGGGCAGCGGTATCTGGGGGTAGATATTGGGTGTGGGTGCTGAAGCTTCTACGTCTCGTGTCGCTTTGGTCTGCAACAAATTTAACAAGTACCTGTTGGCAAGGGCGTTCCACAAACTTGCGCACCATACTTTCCGCTTGTTGAGCTGGTCACCGGCGACTTCCTTCAGGGTGAAAAAGTTCATAACTACCCCTGCTATATAGCTCAGAAAGGAGGCAACAGAGTAGAGCAACATCAAGATGGAAAAGACGTTTCCCAATCTTGAAAGAACGCCCCAGACTTCCTCGGCCGCATCGGCCGCCATCTTGGCGAATTTACCCTTACTGAAGACATTCGATAAATGGAATGACTGGGGGTCCACTTCGGCGTTAGTTACTCGACTTGTCATTAAATTCATGGCCGTCTTCCTTTCAGTGGGACACATCAGGGTGTGCTGGAACGCTTCCTTCTGTTCCCGTGAGTATACTCCGTGAGAACTGATGGGCGAAACCTTCATCATCGGAATGCTTTCACTCCCTTCGTTCGCGTCCAGCCTAATTGGAGTGGGATGCGCTAGTTGTAGTCCGGGCGACAGTTCAATCCATTTGTTTTCCAGATGACACATGACTGGCAACCTGTTGTCACAGTTGACTTGAGTACCGTGTTCTTGAATTATGTGTGTGATGGGGGTCATGAACCTCGATTGGTTCCGATACGTGATCGGAAGCTCTTGGAAACATGATTCCGCCACCTGGTAGTCAACTATTTTAGCCGTACATCGGACTATGTACAAGACTTCACCCAGTACTCTGCCGACTAGGCCCACCGCGTTCATCACCAGGTCACTGACTATATCTGGAGATTCTAGGGCCAGGGCCAGCCGATTACGTAACATCTTCTCGCGTAGCCGACACCGGTTTAGGAACTAAACCGAATTTTATCAAACTTTGTACGTACATTACAATTAATTTGGTTAATTCTGTATTCTTACTACCACTAGCAGATATGAAATACGCGACTGGCAGTTTCCACTTGGAATACATACCACGAATCATGAATAATAACGCGCTACCACCATATTTAAAATTTCGACCAAGTGGTCCTAAATCTACAAAATCGTCCATCATATCAAATTGTTTATTATATTCTAAAAAAAATTTAATGCCATTTCGTCAAAGGTAACATTTTTCCGTGTCACACATGGGATGAAGCCTTCAGTCTTACTTGTTAAAAAAATTATAAGCTGATGGCGATTTGAAATAAAAACAAAGTGAAAATTCCTTTTCCGTTTTGGACCACTGCTTTCTACTACTATGACACATTTGCATCTGTACCAACACCCTAGAATATTCGTAATTAAACTTATTAATAATTTTTTACGAGTTTTATTATTAGAAAATATTATTTTTCGGCAAGTATTAGGTATTCCTTGTTGTGCAGGTTCACTGATTGTTGGCAGACTTTCTGGTGTTGAAGGCAAATTCATTTCAGCTAAATTAGAGCTTCTGTACACGAATTTAGGAAACAATACTTTTCATTTTGATGGTGATGATGGGGTTAAATTAGAATTACTTTCTAATACTTGTACCAGTACAGCATTAAAACGTTATTTATTTCGCTAAGAATTAACATGATTCTGAACTGAAATTATCTGCACAAATGAGTTTATTGTAAGTTTAGCGGAAGACATTTCGATAAGCAATGAATCTCCTGAAAATAAATACTTATATCAGTATCTAATTAAATCATTTTAAATATGTGATAAATAAAGTAAAGCATCGGCCATGTATTGGCCCTAAACTTTCTTTTACGTAGTCAGTATATTTTGATTTGCTAGTATATAAATTAAAATATAAAATGTTTAAATTTAAAAGAAAATATTTTCATTCATTATGTCCAGTAAAATTGTGGTAAAGTTAGATTATTGTTAGATTTCTAAAAAAAACATGTATTTTAGATTTGAAATGTTCGATTCTATAGTAATATAAAGAAAATATAATTATTCATTACACATTATTAAAAATTATTATGGCCGGACATTTATATTTATATATATAATATTTTAAATTATTTACTAACCTTTGTAACGCTTTTTCACTAAACTTATTTGTAACACTGACAATAAATGTTAAATGTCAAAATATTTGAATATTTAAAACAATTGGCATGCATAGTAGATGCGATTTATTATATATAATTTCCCATACCTACGTAACTATGGCAATATCAATAAGATAAGATCTTGTAACTGGTACTTTTTGAAGAAATGTTTCAAACAAAAGTTGTGCAGAATACTAATATCTTTGAATGTTAATGTAACTATATTTATTGTAAGTACAGCCGTTTCGGAGATATTGCAGAAATGACAAAAAATGACTCAAGTTAACATGCACTTCCGGTTTGAATATGCTTTTCAAAAATAGGAGGTTTTCCTCCCAGGCATATACAAATCTTAAGTTTAAAGTTTCATAATTTTATCTTCAACAGTATAGCCTGTAGAGCGCACACAGCCACACACACACACACACACAGACGTCATTCCAAAAATAGTCAGACTCGATTCAGGGAAGGTCAAAAGATGTATTTCCGTAAAAATTTCGAGAATTTTTTTTTTCGTTATTACAATACTTACTTATACTTCGTAAAAGAAAGTAAAAAGAAAACACATATTGTATGTAGGTAGTATTATTTAGAAAATAGTACGAAATAGTACTGGATATTAAAAATAATATAATTCGGGATGTTCACACTTGTGACCTGACTTCTATTAGTTTAATAAAGAAGTAAAGCATTTTTTTTTGTTAAAAATATAGCCCGCTCTATGTATACAGAAAGATATACAAATGTAACAAACAGTAACAATATGCGAAGCGTGCTACAATATTTAATTTTTTATAGTTATTCTATTTAATATTTATAAACGAGATATAACGGAAACTGTCGAACATGTATGGTTTTCGTTTGTCGAGGCAATACAATACAATATTAAGCGCTCTATAGCTTATGCATTAGGTTATACGCCTGGTATACCTGTCTGTGCTAGGGGTACAAGACTTAAGATTGGTAGTGTACATACATAAACATACTGTCCAATTTTTAAAAGTTGGCACTCCAAGGTCAAACATACACTATACGAATCAAGATTTTAGCTCCGAACATCTTATTAAATACAGTGGCGTAGTCCATTTTCTTTTCAATAGGAGCGGCGGGCTGTCAATTTTGCTATCAAAAGATTGTAGGGCTAAGCAACGCTCTGCGCGGTGAGTTTGGATGCACACGATTTACTATTTTATTAGGCATTCATTATTTAAATTATTAAATGAACCAATAAATTATGCAAAATCTTAAACAGTTCAATATTTTGATACATTGGATAGTTATAAAATAAACACAATAAATATTATTTTGGTTAGAATTTAGGCATTTTATTCTTTAAAAAGAAAATCAAAACAAAGTACAAAGTAAATAAAAATATACAAAACAATTATAAAATTCCTTACACGTAAGCATGTAAAAAGTAGTACTATTGATAGTTTGATTAGTCGCTCTTGAAAATAAATCTACAATTTCAACAATTAAACGAGCCCCTTTAATAATATGTTTAAAAACATAGGATTAAAATATAATTGTACAATTGAACATCTTCGGATTCGCTAGCAGATTCCTTGCTTGATTGAGTCCTCTCCCAAATTTATAATAAACGGTTCCTTCTCCGGCTGCTTTTTTAGCACTTGCTGCATTTTGATCTTGCCATGATCTTCTTTGGACACCCTTAAAAAATATCCAGGTTTCGTCCAGAAATACTGGTTCTAAATATTTACTATTATAGTTTCTATTTTCGTTTCACAAATTTAATCGTGCTAATCTTATGTGTGTTTGTTCCATAAGTGCACGCAGGTTAGAATGTTTCTTATACTCAAATCCGATAAAATTTAAAGATTTCTCTGCATCGTTTTTTGTAGCGTTCATGCATCGTTTCAAAACTCGGACCACACTTCTTTTTGAAATAGTCATATCTGCAATTTGCTAAAATCAATTAAAGTATTATTATCGTAGAAGCAATACAAATAAATGTTCAAATTACACACCTGATTGACTTCCCGTACATTTCGAATAGCCCTTGTACTTATATATTGTATATTATTATATATATATATATATATATATTATATATATATATATATATATATATATATATATAACCTTTTTGTTCTAAAAGCGCAATCTATATTTAAGTAGGAGATGTAGTAATGTGATTAGAACTACTAGTTTGTATCGCTCTTTTTTTAAAGCAACCCTAAAATATATAGTAATTATTGTAATTCTTTTGACAGGTACCACCTAAAAACATTTCACAAAGTCGCAACAACTCATTATATTAGAGCAAGTCAAATGTTTCATACCAATACAGCGAAAGTACCCGCTTTGTTCTTCCTCAGTAAAACCGATACAATTGGATCTATAACATCCAATATACGAGCTAGGGAATCCTGGGAATCCATGGGAATTCCGGTAAAATATACATGTTTTCTAATATATTTTGTTCGGTTTTGTTTTCTTCCTTCTTAAATAGTAGATAGAATTTAACTTTATTAGAATTACTTAGTGATTTTACTTATTACTTCACTTGGTGAAACATTTTAATTTTTTGAAATAAAACACTTGGTAATTTTCACAGAATTATTGAAAATTACCAATTGAAAGGTGACAGCAATGATTCTGGTGAATTACTTACGAATGAAACAGATGTAAGAGCTAGATGGTGTGAGTATTTTAAAAGTTTATATGGTGGATCAAGTGGATCCAATGGTGTGTCAGATATAGCGACAATTTTAAGATGAGGTCAATATTAAGAATGAAATGTGGTAAAGCTAACGGTATAGATGGTATTATTGTGGAAATGTTCAGATGAGTGCGTTTACGTGTGTTCGATTGTTTGGTAAGGTTGTTTAATTTTTGTTTAAAGAATGGCCTAGTTTCGAATGATTTGAAGAGTGCTGAGGTTGTTCCTCTTTTTAAAGAGAACGGTAGTTCGAGTGGTTGCAATAACTACAGAGCCATAAGTTTGTTAAGTGTTGTAGGCAAGTTGTATGGAAGTATTATAATTGGGAAAATCAGATGTATATCCCGAATGAAATTACATGATATACAAGGTGGCTTTTTGTCTGGGAGAGGATATGTTCTCTTTTCGTATGATTTTCGAAATTCACTTGATAATAATAAAAAGTTATTTTGTGGCTTTCTCGATCTGAAAAAGGCGTATAGTACGAGAGAGTTTATGGTGCATTTTGAAAGAATATGGAGTGAATGGATCTTTTTAAATGCCATACAAGGTAGTAAAGCTGCTGTAAGAGTTGATGGTAGATTGACTGATTTGTTTGATATTGAAATTGGTATGAAACAAGATTGCGTGATGTCGCCCCGGTTATTTAATATATACATGGATGTATTATTGCGCCGGGCATTAGGTTGCGTTGGCGGGAGTGACGATGGTGTGTAACTGTTGGTGGTATGACTGTTCCTGCTTTAATTTATACAGATAATCTAGTGGTTCTTGGTAAATCAGAAGATCAACTAAGTAGAATGATACAGAATATAAGTGTGGTCTGAATGATATTGTTGGTAATTCTAATGTAATTATCGGGCTGTAACTATGTAAATGGAATATACATTGTGTTGTTTATAATATTGAAAAATAAAACCTGTCATTTACTTCTCAGTTATATTGCGTATCTTATTAATTTCAATAGGTTATGGACGCAGGACAGTTCTAGATAATATAAGGATCTGTGCTTAATATACTTAACTTTAGGAAAGTATGCGAATAGAATTTAGATTCAAACAACAATGGCAGGTACAAGTAGTTTACCTTCCGTTGAGAAACTGGATGGGCAAAGCAAGTACAACACTTGGAAATTTCTGATAGAAATGTATTTAATTCTCGAGGATCTTTGGAGTTTCATTTCTGAGAAAGACCAAGCCAATGGTGACAACATGAAATCCAAGAGGAGGACCATCAGGCTCGTGCCAAGATTTGTATAATGGTTCAACCTCACTGTCTTATTCATATAGGAGCGGCCAAAACAGCAATGACAGCGTAGAATAATCTTCTCAGGGCATCTAAAGATAAAGGTTTTAATAAGGAGGTTAAGCTTATTCAGAAGATTATTCAGCACAAGACTGGAGCGCCACACAGGAATTGAAGCCTATTTCGCAGAAATTATGTCTCTTGCACCACAGCTGGCAGATATAAGTACACCTCTGGACGACGAGTTCGTAGCAGAATTATGCTGAGTGATCTGACATCAGATTTTAATCCGATGGTAATGGCGATCGAGAACTCAGGTAGTCCAATAACAAGTGATTTTGTAAGAGGAAAGTTACTGCAAGAGAACACAAAGAGAACAGTACATGAGAAAGAGAAGTTCTCAAGTGATGCAGCGCTCTTCTCTCACTCAAAGGACAAAGGCGCATCGTCAGGAAAAGGAGGTATCAAAGGTAAAAAAGGATCACAATTTAATAAATAAAAACAAGATTTTAGGTGCTTCGTGTGCAACGAACCAAATCATTGAGCACTGGATAGTCCGAAGAATCTTAATAATATTTGTTCAAAACAACTGATTTCAAGGGAAACAATTCAAGGACAGATAATTTCTCTTTATTTACTGCCCTATCAGCACGTTTAAGTAACAACGACTGGTGCATAGACTCAGGAGCAACTACACACATGACAAATCGAAAAGACTGGCTGGAAAATTACAATACATCTGTCAGCAAACAAGTTATATGTGCAAATGATCAGAAGTTGTACAGTTTAGGAGAAGGAGACGTAAGCATTAGACTGCATAACAGAGTAGCTCTTACAAAAATATCTTATGTGACATTTGTTCCAAATTTCGCAACAAATTTATTGATTGTTAACAGAATGGTGAAACAAGGATTAGTCGTCACTTTTACAGTAGCTGGATGTAAAATTTACCATTAAGATCATTGCTTGATGTCAGGAGATATTAAGGTTACTGCACGAGAAGAAAATGAAATTTACACATTAAACCAAGCTTCAGAGAAAGCTAATGCAGCGGTGGAGAGGCCGACTCAAGAGCTGTGGCACAGATTTCCACATCTTAGGGATCATAATTTGAAACTTCTTCGAGTAGGTATAGTTCCTGGAATTCAATTTTCAGATGGAGATACGTCATCATGTTTGGAAGGTAGACAAACGAGGAGGCCGTTTAAGAAGCTTGGAGCTAACCGAGCGAACGAAATTTTGGAGCTCGTACATACTGACGTATGTGGGCCGATGAGCGAGGCTTCGTGAGGCGGAGCCCGTTATATTTTGACTATCACTGATGACAAGTCTAGGAAGACCTATTTGTATTTTTGAAAACGCAGGATGAAGTTTTTCCGAAGTTTGATAAGTGTAAGGCATTTGCTGAAAATCAAACGGGAATGAAAATGAAAATAGTACGTTCAGATAATAGTAAGTAGTATACAAACTGATCGTTGCAGAGTTTTTTTGGTTAAACTGAGTCTTTCGATGGCAATCTGACAGCTGCAACGAAATACATAGAAAAGCATACCCTACGAAGGGATTTGCCCCTTAAGCCAGAGCAAAGTTTAGGTGGGGGGGGGGGGTTGAGTAGATCAAGAAAACACATTTGATGAATTATCTGGAAATATCCATCAGCGATTATATGTTTTTTTTACTAAACGTCAGATTGCCATCGAAAGACTCAGTGTTACCGTTTTTTTTAAGGCAAATGGAATACGTCAATAATTGACGGTGGAGTACACTCCCGAGCAAAATGGAGTAACCGAGCGAGTCAATCGAATAATAGTTGAAAAGGCTCGAACTATGCTTAAAAATGTTGGACTAAGCAATAAGTATTGGGCAGAGGCGGTATACACTGCAGTGTATCTAAAAATAGATCTCCCATAAAGGATGTTTATGGAGAGACGCCAGAAGATGCCTGGAGTGGACGAAAGCCAGATCTTACTCATCTCAAGTGTTTGGATTCAGGGCATTCGTTCATATACCGAAACAACTCAAGAAGAAATGGGATTCAAAATCAAATGAAATGATTTTAGTAGGATACTGCGAAGACTCGAAAGCCTACAAGCTTATTGATATGAAGAGACCAACCGCAAAAATCCAGAAGGCAAGAGATGTTGTATTCCTGGAAGATTCAAGGACACAAAGACAGGCATCCAATGCAGCTCACGCTGTATGAAGCAATATGTGCTGAAACTTGAGGGCTTGACGTAGACGAGCCAACTGCAGTCAAAGAAGCACTAAACGGAAAGGACAGTGAAACTGGTTAAACGTTATCAACGATTTGTGTGTTAAATAAAAATGAAGTATGGGTACTTGTAGACTTATCTGCGGACAAAAAGACTGTAGAAAACAAGTGGGTTTTTAAAATAAAAAGAGATGCAAAAGGAAACGTAAATAGATATAAATCACGTTTAGTAGCTAAAGGTTTCATGCAACAGCATGGTGTAGACTACAAACAAACTTTTTCTCCTGTGGTAAGACACTCAACCTTGAGAATGCTGTTTGCGTTAGCAGCAGAATTAGAATTATCTATGGATGTAATAATAGCGTTTTTGAACGGAGAACTGCAGGAAGAGGTATATATGAGACAACCAGAGGGTTTTGTGGTAAAAGGACAAGAAAACAAAGTTTGTCTTCTCAAAAAGACTCTTTATGGGTTAAAACAAGCATCTAGACTGTGGTATGAAAAAATTAATTTTGTATTACAACATATTGGTTGTAAAAGGTCGGAATTTGAGCCATGTGTATTTTACAAAACATTTCCAGAAAGTTTGACAGTTGTTGCTCTGTACATGGATGCTATCCTGATCTTCAGCAACAATGGAGATGTAAGGATCAAATTAAAGCGTAGACTAATGTCTAATTTTCAAATGAAAGATCTTGGTAAAGCGCAAAATGTACTGGGAATGAGGCTAACCCAAGAAAACGGTACTATAACTTTAGATCAAAAGTGATATATTGAAGATATTCTTCATAGATTCAAGATGATCGATTGTAAACCAGTGGGAACTTTCCTAGAAACGAAAAGAAAACTGCTGAAAGGTGAGGTGAAAGACAAAAGCAACTAAATATATAAATGATTTAGGTTTTGAGATCCTGTATCAACATTTAATAGGGTGTTTAATGTACCTAGCGGTGTCCAGTAGACCAGACATAGCACACGCAGTAGGTATTTTGAGTCAATTTAACAATTGCTATACTGCAGAGCATTGAAAATGTGCTAAGCGAGTGCTTCGTTATTTGAAAGGTACGCTGGATTATCGCCTAGTCTTTAAGAAAACAAGGATGTCTTTGTGCGGCTACGCTGATGCCGATTGGGGAGGAAACCAAGTTGATAGAAAGTCATATACCGGCTACGAATTTATGCGATCTCTTGGGAAAGTCAAATGCAAAGAACAGTAGCTTTATCAAGCACCGAAGCTGAATACATGAGTCTTTCAGAAGCAGTGAAAGAAGCGATATTCCTAAGAAATATTGTTAGTGAAATGTTGGGCAAGAAAGAGAGTATACTTATATACAACGATAATCAGTCAGCACTGAAACTCTCTGCAAATCCAGATTTACACAATAGGAGTAAGCACATAGATATAAAACATTATTTTATAAGGGAAGTTGTGCAAAACAAGTGGATCTAATTAGAGTACATGTGTACAGAAGATGTAATTGCAGATGTCTTGACAAAAGGTCTTTGTAAACGACAAATGTAATTCTGAGTTAGGAATAGTCGCTAACAGCAACAAAGATTAAGAGGTGGTGTTGGTAATTCTAATCTGGTTATCGGGTTGTAACTATGTAAATGAAATATACATTGTGCTGTTTATAATATTGAAAAATAAAACCTTTCCTTTACTTCTCAGTTATATTGCGTATCTTATTATTTGCTATATAGTACATATCTGGAATATCAAATTAACTTCAATAGATATGAATCTTGAACTGAATGTGAGCAAAGCAAAAGTTATGGTGTTCGAAAAGAATGAATGAAGAGCAGTGTGTTATATTGTGGTAGATGGATATCGAC
>JADQWA010001611.1:0-106779 GCA_018344505.1 Nebria ingens riversi
ATATATATATATATATATATAGGTAAAATAAGAAATACGAAGATAATCCTTTATTTTTAGAATATTCGGAAATAGGGAAGATACATTTTAAAAGCTATATTGAGAAAATAGAACGAAGTGGAAAACTTTTAACATATCGTCAAATGAATTTAATGTAGGACCTTCGTATAGGTATGTGAATTGGCCTTAAAGAACTGGAATCTCGTTTCTTAAAAGGTAAAAGTAAAGATGTTACGGTGCTTTCGTTCGGTTCATAGGTTAAAAGATCTGAAGGATGTTTTGGTATCTAGATATTCGCCTGTCTCACTCTTTCTCGCTCGCGCACGTAACCAAAGAACAGGCCGTAATTGCAGGATTCAAGGATTGTGAACTGAAATGCGATGCCATTTGACCAAGATTGTATTTGTAGGTACCCGAGCTTTATTCATTTTCTTCTTTTCATTCTATTTTTATCTAGATGGAATTCACTTGAGTTCCTCGATTAATTTCCGAAATAATATTATAAGGAATATTTGCTTTTGAAGATACTAATAGGCAAAATAAGTGATCGCGTCCTATATTTTATTTCTTAATGACAATAGTAGAGTACTCTTTTCGTTTTACCAGTTTTTTAACTCATTTCCATTTACGTAGGTAACCACAATAAATAATATATATAACTTTACATAATTTTTTTCATAAAACTAGTGAAACCCCGTTAATTATAATAGCGATTATTATTTTTATTTTGACATAGATGTTTTTATTTATATCCATCTTCTTACTTGTGTCATTTTATTTCAAATAAATATTTACCCAAAAGTGAAAATTTCGAAACATCAAAGTAGATACTTTCGTTGTTAGAAAAAACACATCACTGATGTAAATTCTATTGCCTATACAGCGATCATGGCGTAGTGACATGAGTGATGTCACAACATTTCTTATGACAGGAAAACAACAATGCTCGTCAACTTTTTTCTTTCGTTTTCATATTCTGTGCCTGTATTTTTAGTACAAAAAAGGAAAACAAGATAAATATAATTTTATCTTTGTTTTGTTTCTGTATTCTTTTTTTTTTGTAATAGATAATTAGATTACCCTCAAAATGAATATTCATGGTTTGTAACTTGAGATCGGTTAAAGATCTATATGATGTATACATGATGTTCAAACCTACAAATAATAATTGTATTTTTCTCGAAATTCTTCGTAAAACAAATACTTACTAAAAAGAATATAATTATTTAATAATTTCTTTGTTCGATTGCAAAAATTGCAATTAGAAATACAGAAAAAGACGAAACATAATGGTGGCGTTCTTACACAAACATAAGATTTGCTTAGCAGATAATACAACTATATAATTATAATTGATTATAATAACATGTGTATAACATTTATTGAAAATGATTTGATACGTATTAAGGCCTTGAATACTAAGATATGTAAGAATTTAATAGAAATTACACATATATTCTGTATTATAATTAGTAAAAATTTTTTTCGAATATGTTAAATAAATATTTTGTTGTTCCTTGTTATAAAGATTTAAATACTTTGAAATTAGTATTGAACTTTTCATGTTTAGTAATATTCAATTAAATATGAATATTTGATTTGTAATGCGTTAATAAGCCTTCCAAATTTTGTCTGAAGTATGTACATCGCATTATAACTTGATCTTTTTATTATAGTTTCAGCCAACCAACGTAGATAAAAATAGAAACATAAAATACGTGTTGTACATTAAAACTTAGTAATTTACATCTTATATAGTTGTTTGTAAAACTAACTAGAAAAAAGTCAATTCCCTAGGCAATCCCATTACAAGTTTGTCGGGGAAAACCATCTACAATCTATAATAAGAAAAAGTCATATATTTCTGTAAAAAGTTGACAGATAACCTGGGCAAAGAAAAGCTCTCAAGACGTTACGGAAAACTGTTCTGGAAAACACACACAGGTTGTTTGTTATTAGAAGAAAAATGCCAACAAGAGCACAAGAAAATCTATTACATCGTATCAACCGGTTCTTCTGATATAATTATTTCTTAGTATTTTAGGCTCAAGGACAAATGGAATTGTGAAATAACTTGGTGAATAAAACAATGAGAAAAGGTGAAAAGGGACGAGTGATAGATAGTATAACCCTCGCGAACCCGAATCATCCTCGAGATAGAACATAACGATCTGTGAAAAATACGCGACTCCAAACGCAATCATTTCGTCAAAGAACTTTTACCAAGAGTTTGTTTTACAACGCTCGGTTTTGTTTTGACGTTATCTGGATATTGTTTTTCATATCTTCAAAAATGTTTACTTATATTTAGAAATATATTTTATTTATCTTATATTTCTATCTTTTCGTTTAAAAGAGTACAGAATACATTGAAAATTGGAGAAAATATATTGACGCATATGTATATCAAACAATGAGTAGTATATTTGTATGTAGAACAGTAAAAGATGTCACAGTTTTAAACATAGTAACTGTTAATATATAATGTTTAGATTGCAACACGGTAAGACAATATCTAAATGTCGTTTGTTGTGTTTGAATTAAACATCTGGATAAACTAAATTTAGAAAATATAGATTGTCGTTAAAATTAAAGCAATACAGACTAAGAGGAACATCGAAGATTTATTTCATTGTATGTCAATTTTTTTCTGAATAAATTCAAGTTATAGGATTATGTTCCGGAAAAAAACTATATTTGTAGAGAAAGATCCTAAGTAAACCAAGAAAATCAATTATAATTCAAACAGTGCGATCGAAGGAGTTAATAAATAGAATTATCTCTAGTTAAGTTACGATTGCCTGCATTGGTAAACACTTGAACGCAGTAGTCAGTTATATTTAGGTAGGTGGATCAATGAATGGAATGAAGAAGTTCCGTGTTTACTAACTATGTCAAGTTGGGTGAGTATTTGAACAGGTAATCTTAATATCCAACATATCCTAAGTTATAATTTACGTAATTAAATATGCATAAAGTAGATGGATTCGATACCGTTAGATATCTACTACTCCACTATCTATCAACATACGATACACACTTTGCAAAGTGCGTTTGCGATGAATATGTAAATAAGTCACATGGTACATCGTACAATGATTGTCAAGATGTAACGTCTTCGACTCTTTATACGCAACAGAGAAACAAATCGACAAGACAAACATCACGATGAGAAGAACATACAAACAAAAGCGACTAACAGAAACATTAAACAGTCAAAGACACAAACCAAATTCAATTTATGCGGTAACAAGCGACATTAAAAACGACATTTAAAGAGGAACAGACCGAGACAAAGGTAAAACCAAAAGGGCATTAACTAATTACACAAAGTACCTACGTTTTGCCCCGGTTCGGACCCAGCGATCTTCCAAACACTTAGCATCTCACGTTTGCAAAATAAAAACAAATTCGGACAAAAATAACTATTTTTCAAAGATATTATTTTTTTACTTTAACTTAAGCCTCCACTGTAGGTATTTAAGGATAAAGACATATAATAGATATTAGACACCTTTTGTTTAAAAAGATAACAATATAAGGTTGTAATACAATTCGTTTAGTATATGAAAAAAACTACTTAAAATACGAAATTGACAAATACTTAAGGACAACTAAACTTTACAGTCAATATCAAAACTGTCAGTCCACGGTACGGAGTAAGTTCTAAGTTCTACGATTTTTGTTTAAATAATATTTATTTTCCGTTGAAAAATACGAGCAATTAAATTTACATGTTTGGTATTAAAGATAATAAACTTAATTATGCATGACTGATGTCATGTCATTCTATAGAATTGGGTGTGTTTCAACGATTTTGATTAAATTTCTTGAAAAAAGTTAGTAACTGTTGATGAAAATTTGCGAAAATATTCTTAGAAATGTTCTTCACGCATTACTAAAGTTTCAAATTTATTTAAATATATATATATATATATATATATATATATATATATATATATATATATATATATATATATATATATATATATTTCATAGTTTTTACTTTCTTTACGAAGTAATAAGTAAGTATTGTAATCACGAAAAAAAAATTTCTCGAAATTTTTACGGAAATACACCTTTTGACCTTCCCTGAATCGAGCCTGACTATTTTTGGAATGACGTCTGTGTGTGTGTGTGTCTGTGTGTATGCGCTCTACAGCCTACACCGTTGAAGATAAAATTATGAAACTTTAAACTTAAGATTTGTATATGCCTGGGGCGAAAACCTTCTATTTTTGAAAAGCATATTCAAACCGGAAGTGCATGTTTACTTAAGACTTTTTTTGCAATTTCTGCAATATCTCTGAAACGGCTATACTTGCAGTAAAAATAGTTAGAATAACATTGAAAGATATTAGTATTCTGCACAACTTTTGTTTGAAACATTTCTTCAAAAAGTGTACCAGTTACGAGAAAATTGCTATTATCCTATTTATATTGCCATAGTTACATAGGTATGGAAAATTATATATAATAAATCGCATCTACTATGCATGTCGATTGTTTTAAATATTCCAATATTTTGACATTTAACATTTATTATCAGTGTCACAAATAAGTTTAGTGAAAACCCGTTACAAAGGTTAGTAAATAATTTAAAATATTATATATAAATATTTTCTCTGGTTTAAAGTTAATTTGAAAACTAAAAAATGCCCGGCCATAATAATTTTTAATAATATGTAATGAATAATAATATTTTCTTTATACTAAAATAAAATCCAACATTTAAAATCTGAAATACGTATGTTTTCTTTGGAAATCTGACAATAAACTAACTTTACACTTTTATTGGACAATGAATAAAAATATTTTCTTGAAATTTTAACATTTTATATTTTTATTTATATAGTATCAAATATAAATATACTGACTACGTAAAAGAAATTTTAGGGCCAATACATGGCCGATGTTTTTTTCTGTATTAATACAAGATCAAAATAAATGAAATTTTTACCAGGCATTTTTTATGCAAATACACATAGAAAGGTATTTGTTTTCTTTTCATTTGCAAGGCACGATGTTTTTCTAAACGAGCCTGATGGTTCACCTTAAATTAAAACCCATTTAACTTTAAAAAACATAATATAGTAGAATGGTATATTTCTTTGAAGAAGTATTTAAAACAGTTTTAAAAAAAGTGATAATCATTTTGTAGTAGTTTCATATGTCTCCTGAACATTGTTAAATTCAAATAACAAAAAAAAAGAGTTAAAGTTTACAATTATATATCAGAATAGTTAAATTGAAATGTCATTGGTTATACATCATATATATATTATGTACGAAAATGGTGAAACCTATAGACATCTCTTTAGATTCAAAAAAGTGTTTGAGCTTTGAACAAGCATTAAATTATTATATTCATGACGCTTGAATGTTAAGGCCATTGGATATCTGAGCTGCAAGCGTTTGTGCTGTCAATAGCGTGCAGTCGATAGCGTGATGTCAATTTCAATTTTTAAAAAATCATAACTGTCAAATGTTAAAAATACTCCAATCTGATTTGAAGTAACTTTCTGTTTCAAAATAAGTTTAAATTTTTAGTGTGTATATTCAATTTTAGTGAATGACACCTATTGGATGAAAGTTAATAAACAATAGTTATGATTGCTCGCCATACAAGAAAGTTGCAAACAATTCCATAATTTCTTGTCGATTCAGCGAATACTTTCGTCTAGCTATTTTAAGCGCATAGTAACTAAATATTATGAAAAGCACAATGTAAAACCCCGATCAACTTTAGACAACGTTGAGTGTCAAACCCCAATGGGCTTCACAATATCCAATCGTGTTTTTTTTTTAACGAGTGGGTGGTATATATATATATATATATATATAATATATATATATATATATATATATATATAAAAGAGCATTTAACTAGATTTTCTCATTACATATCGGTACGGTGATGGACTGAAATAGCGGGTGGAATGGCAAGGACCAAGGGAAAAGGACGCGGAAGATTGTATGGTGTATAACCAGGTTTGTAGAGAGAGGAGGTAATATTAGAGGCGAACTTCTAACCCTCTAGGGCACGTCCCTGGCGTCGTATCTTGTCGACGTCTCCATCGGGACGGTCCCAGTTTGCAACTTTACAACGTACCGATATTCTATTTATACGACTTACGAAACTTACGGAACATGAGAAAGGTATCGCGATATATATAAAACATATTTTATTGACTTTTTCCTTCATTTCCGCTATACTTAAAAAAATGTATCGGTTTTATTGATTTGTAAGGATATTCTTGGGGCGTCATTCAGGAAGTATTCTGTTTCCGCGAAGGTTCAAAATGTGCTAGTTGAATTATACGAGTTTTATGTCGCTTTCAACTTTTTGGCATATTTGGTATTTTGGAATCTGACGATGTAAAAGTGACATTTAGATAACATTTGCTGGTTTTATTTAAAGGTTTTTGATTCACACTAAGCTTTCCACATCGTTTGTAATTACATCTCTTCATGTCTCATTTTCACGTAGGAGGAATGTAGATGCAACTATGAATAAACTTCGTTCTGAATTTAAATATTAATCTAGACATTAATTCGGATATGATAAAAATTTACGTTATCGCAGTGTAGGCTGTAGAACACACACATACAGACGTCATTCCAAAAATAGTCAGACTCCATTCAGGGAAGGTCAAAAGGTGTATTTACGTTAAAATTTCGAGTTTTTATTCGTGATTACAATACTTACTTATTACTTCGTAAAAGAAAGTATATATATATATATATATATATATATATATATATATATATATATATATACGAGTATATAATAACTTCATGTATCTAAATAGTATCAATCGATCTAAAATTCTATAAATTATTATATGTATTTGTCATCTGCATTAATATATCTCATACTAAAATATACATATCGTATTTGCAAGTATCATAAGAGACAAGAAGCATAAATTTCACAAATATAAAATAACAGTAATTTGTCAATTAATTATTTACGAGAGAATTGCAGAATAAAGCATTAAATTGGATAGAGTCACATATGCATGGACGCCTTCGAAAAGCGAAATATCATTTCGCTCACGTATAGGTAACTGTTTTAAATCAAAACAAGATGAAATATTTCTGCACAATGTCCGTTCCAATAATACAATGTTCAATTCTGTTCTACAAATTGGAAAATATACACCACATAATATATAGTTTTAGAATATGAACGTTTTGCATCCGGTTTCTTGAATACATATTATATGTATTACGTATATATTTTCGGCACAGAAGTATAGTGGAGAGAATCCTAATCGGGTACGGTATAATTACAAAGTAGAACTGAAGTTAAACTTTTGAAAGACAACTTCAAAAAAATTCGAAAATTTACATTTTTAATCACTTATTGTTTTGAATATGTAAGATTCCGTTTTACAAACTTTAGTTCGTATCTACGTCTACTGTAAATAATTTTAATCAAAAGTATAAGATTTTAGGTTTAAATACTGAGAGTTTGAGATATGTTTGGCGTGAGAGGAATTTCTATTCTCAGAGTTGAGCACCTTTTCAGATCAGTTCCAGTCGGGTCAACTCGGAAATTATCTGGGCGTTGGTAGGTGAACGCTTATTATCTTACGATTTCAGAGGCTGACAGTTATCGGTTTGTAACTTTTTAGATTACGTGACAAAGTCACCATTATGTTTAGTCCTTTTAAATATTTTTAATTGCCAGTTATATTGCAACACAAATTAATATTGCACCTGTGAAAAAAAATTGGTTTTGTTTCAAAAAATGATGAAATTTCCGTCATAATTTCTAAAAAAAAAAATTGGAATTTCATTTAAAATTTCCCCTGCTATTATTAAACATGTTTACTTTAGAAATTAAAATTGAAAATTAATTAGTGGGACTTCATAATGCATATTTGAATATATCTTTTAAACAAATCACATTTGTATTCATAGCAATCTAAAAATAAAACTGCGCTTTCTGATTAGTCGTTTCATATTTAATCGAGTTGTTTTGAAGAAAAAATTGTATTTTTTAGCAACTTTTTACGCGACTTTAATATACACAGAAAAAGCCTGGAATATGTAAAATAGTAGCAATGAAAAAAGTTCTCTGAATATCAGAAATTTTAGGTTAAAATGTATCTAGAATTTTCTTATTAAGACTGTCCAATTAGACGAAGCTTTGTGGTGACACCGAAATAAATTTTTAGCGAATGCAACCTAAACGAACTGATATTGGTGACCTTAAATTCCATATCAAAATTCCATCGATAAATACATTCTGAAAATATTTCCGAAAAGCATTTAATATTTAACACTTTCGAGTATTTTTAGACAGATTTCTGTCAAACAACGCGAAATATGTTAAAACTGTACATGAGATAAATCGTTAAATTTGTTAAAACAATAATAGAGGGGCAACTTTTCGTTGTCACTAGATTTGATGGAAAATTGTGAAGGCATCCACTCAGCAAATCCACCAAAAGTTACTTTCCGCGCAGAAACGTCAATTCAAAATGGTTTAGTATAGATTTTAGCGTAGCTCGTGCTGTTTGCGAGTTTTTTTCTCACACAATGTAACAAAAGAATGAATTTTGAACAGAAATTGTCAAAATGTATCTTTCAATGGAGTATCTATTATGCATACTATCAAAAATAAATTAACAAAAATTATATTTGTTTCATTATCGATGTTTCGTTGTAAATTAATTAACTAATCCGGATATTTTTAATTATTTATAGCAACTCTGTGATTTTATTTATTTATAAAAGGCTACTACAAAACAAAACTGTAATTTCATTTTTTATAATATCTAAACATCTTTGTCTTATTCCGGTTATAGCATTCTATGTAAAAAACTAATTCATTATGCAAAGCACTTCAACAGTACATTATATTTGCAAAGTTGTATTACCATTTTAATGAAAACAAATGCAATTGATCATTATTCATCAAAATGTCACCTGAGATTTATATTTTTCTCGCTTAAATAATTAAATAGTGCAGAATAATTGATAATTAACACCGAGGTTCTTAGCTGTCTTTATATTGTCGAATGTTTAATATTCTTCATTGTATACAGAATTTTAGTTTTCTTCGGAAATTATAGGTAATTTATCATTCTTTAATATGTTAGGTAAGTATAAATTATTATTTTAAGTTATATTAATGGGGTGCATTCGAAAAAGACGTAGTGATTTATAACTGTAACAAATTGATAATGTAAGTACGTTAATGCATTATTTAACACCGGTAACCGTTTTGATATATGTTTCGAAAACATTTTCATAAAAAATGTCATGAGATTGACATATTACAAATCTATTTTACTGATTATATAAGTAAATAAACTATCTTATATGTTATGGTGTATCTTACATTTTGACTTTAACATTCTCAAGATTTACCACTGATATTAATTTTTAATTATCTTTTGTACAAGATTAAAAGTGGTAGATATGATTGTCAAAACTGATTGATACACGATTAATTGTTAGTTACAGCTAGTTGAACGCTATTCATGACCCAATAGTCAAATAGATATATTTAACTAGAGCTATTTAATAATCAATGAGACGTGTCAATTGACAATTCAATTTTCTTCTCGATTTTCCTGAGAATGTTGGCAGGTTAATGTATTTGTAAAAGTTTCGCAATGTTAAACTAGATAACCAAGTTTTTGAGATGTGAATAAAATATTCAGTTAGTCAATAAATGTCAAGTTGTTACTACAAGCAGAGATTTTAAAAATAGCATAAAACCATTAAATTAGTTACGGAATGAAATTTAGATTCGAACGTTATTCACAATTTCACCTGGCCAATATGCTATATTTAACTTAAGCAACAAGGTATATATGTAGGTGCTACCTAAATGATTTAAAAAAATATTCAATAATTTAATCATAGATTTGATCACCAATTAAAACATTCCAACTAAATCGTCTGAGATATTAATTCTACCTACACAAATATGAAATTTAATCGGAACAATACAAAATTTTATCACCAGTATAAATTCCATTTAAATTTCAAACCCCTTCGAGTTGAAATTCCAATACATTTATATAATAATTCCTTCCGTTTTCATATTAGCGATGCCATCATCATAACCGTCGTCGAAAAGGAGGTTACGACTGTCAGAGAGGAGAGACCGAGACAGACATATCTGAACCGGAATGAGAATTGTGGTGAGTATATATATATGTAGACAAGCTACGGGATGAGGGGTGGGTAGGTTGGTGTTAGCGTTAGTGACCCATCAGACACCTCGTACAACGCCTAATTCAAAATCAATGTTTACGTTCGCATTACAGAATTAATTTTACCTCAAGTTTTGTTGGATGTGGTTGGAACGTACACGTTGTGGCACAGTACTAACCAACGCTATCGTCATCAACAATCACCCACACCACTAATTCATTAAATCTCCTCTCTCTTTCAAATTACAAGAAAACATCGATCTGCAACAATATTCTTGTGCAAAAACTAAAATTAGTTTCCGCAACAGACTTTTATTAGTGAAAAATGAGACAATCAAATTCTTAGTTATCATAACAATTTTTTGATGAGTTAGTCATTTGTTAAAGTCGATTTCTTTGTTGCGAATCTTCTTTTTATTGAATTTTAACATATATACAACTAATTAGAATTTATGAATTTCATTATTTTCAGTACTGTTGGCGTTATTTTATTTGTTTACACTTACTCTAATCGCTTTTTTCTCTCTATCTTTATTCTTAAAGGAAGCATCTTATATTTTAAAATAATCTTCTTTAAATTACAATGCAGAAGTTTTCATATTATTTACGTTTTAGCGTACCAAGTTATTCAATTGCAAAGCATAAAAAAATTTGGTTAAAGTATTCAACATACTCTCATCAATATATGAGTGCATTTTTTATTACTAAAGCGATTTAATATGTAATTCTCTCATCAACTTATGAGTGCATTTTTTATTACTTAAGTGATTTAATATTTAATTTTTTTTGAATTATAGGTAATTTTTGCGAAATGCACAAATCATTTATTTATTATGAAATTAATAAAAATTTGTGAAATATGTCATACAACTGGGTATAGTTTATTTTCCCTACACGCGTAGGAAATAAATCAGAAATAAAATTTGATAAAACTAAACTGAATTCGTCGAACTTATTTTATAAATCAAATTTTGATTCTCATTGTAGCAATGAGAGTCCACAGATTTGATGCACGAACCGACATTGAGCAGAATATAATTGAAACTAATACTTTATTCTACGAAGCCAAACAATAGCGAATGGATATTCAAATGAAATTAATTCTTAAGAAAACCAATATTGTGCGGCTGAACACTATATAAAATGAACAGGAGAACCATGGTTGATATAAACATATATGACTACCTACACACATTCATTAAACCTTTACAACAAACGGAAGGAAAATGTTATTCAGGAAGATATAATTTTGAAACAACAATCATACGAAAAAAATTAATTCTTTGAGTCAAGGTTCCTTTAACTGAACAGTAAGTGGTGGAATGTGAATGTAGCCTTTCGTTATATTTAGATTTTAAGTGACCAAGGTCCAAATAAATTTCTCAAGTATCCGATACATTTTTAATTCCTACAATCTACTCATCACAGTAAGATGAGAGATGAGCGGTTCAATACACCAGCGTTCCAATTTGCAGCGATGTCAAAAAAAAAACGATTGATTTCGAGAATACACACATGTGCAAGACAGTTGAAAACGTCTGCCAAGTCACACAGAAACGCAAATCAAACCGATCGCTTTTCAAAAAGACGTTTATTGGTAAATAAACGGTGCTGAAAATTTTAAGAGAGAAATTTGAGAACATCGCTTCTGGATTTCACCGTTGTCTCTCACGTATTATCCAATAAGCACGCGAGTGACAGTCTGGATTTGATTTTTTTCGTATATATGTGAGACTCAAAACTGATATACAAAACCATGGCTTTGTTTCAAACAAAACCATCAAAAAAGGGCAGTAATACAATTTATAGCAATGATAAGAGATTCTTTTGAGTTTGAGAGACACAATATTCAAATATAAACATTTTGTATAAAAACGTAAATATAACGTAAAATAATATTATTTTCGTAACACAATTGATTGACTGTTTGAATTTGTAAATGTCACAATAACGCAACCAGTTGACAATCACCGCCGGTTATAGGTATTCCTACATATGTCTAGATGTATAATGCGAGACACGCCACGAAAAGATAAAACTGTATCCGTGCAGAATACGTCTTTTTACTTTCTTTGGTAAAAGTGAGTCTTAGGAGGTCTCGTTGACATTTAGCAAAAAAAAAAAAAACACATAACCGCTGAAGGATAGTTTCAGATAGTTCATCGAAAGTGTTTTCTTGATCTCCCCCTCATCCCGCCCCAAACTACCTAAACTTTGCCCTGGCTTAAGGAGCAAATCTTTTCGTAAGGTATGCTTTCTGTGTATTTCGTTGGCAACAGTCAGTGAGACCTCTTAAAACTCACTTTAACCATAGTATTCACTACAAAAGAGAAATGATTGTATCTTTTTGTAGGCGCAAGATTCTAGATATTCTAAATATTTGTTCGTGTTTGATTTAATGTATTATTTGAATCAATTTCCAAAGCTAATCCATTATTAACATTGATTGGTTACTTTTGCTGGGCGTTTGTTTTCTTATGATTAATATTGGTAAACGTGTAATCAAATTCAGTCAATATAGGCCCGCATATATTTTTTATACGTGTGCTTTAGTTATAAATTAATTATATATTCTAAGAATGTACTTTTTACAGTCTGTTCCTACCAATAACAATTGTTACTCCAACTAGTTCTAGAGTTACTGTTACATTAATGCTTCAATCTTTTAGGCTTAGTAGAAGTAGTAATTGGTACACCATTGCAAAGAAACCACAGCGTATATATGTTCACACAAAGCTTTTGTAGATTTAGTTCAACTGTGAATATTTGCGGAACATTTCATATTGAAAAAAATGTAGTATAAATTACGTTTGATGTGATTTCGTTCTCATCTATAACTGTTTCAAAATACGGATGTCAAAGAATAAAACGCAATTTTTAGAAACCATATGCGCAGTGTGCACCAGATTTGATTTGTTTCGATAAATTCAAAATGCGAAAATCATAAAACTACTTTGTCAATCTATTCTGCTATAACGATTGATATGTACTCTGTACACAAGTTGTTTTATACACAAAAATCTAAAATTCCAATTTTATTGTTTGTGCAGTTTTCAGTTATTTTCTCTACAGATACCATACACACACACACACAGTGCGTTGACATACTATTACTATGAGTACACCGACAATGAAAGCTTAGGCCCCATGGGTTTGTTAAAGAAAAATATACAGGATTTAGTTACAAATGTATAGTTAATAATTCTAAAATAACATATTTAATGGAATGCTATGGCACTTATAGTCCATCTGTAGCTCTTGAATTTTTATTGTATATCTAAATAATCATTATACGGAGTTCAATACATCTTGTACGTTGCGCGAGAAACTGTAACCGATGTCTTAATATAGGGACGCATTTAGACTTAGCCACTTTTGAGATACAGTGCATACAGACGCTTAAAATTGATATTTTCATTAAGTATTTGAAAACTATTATTGCTTTTAATTACAATGTTTACTTATACTCAGCGCAGAAAAAAAAGAAACACTCGTGATAAAAATGCAGACTTTCATCTTTGTGAGACGAACCGTCGTAAACAGAATCGTCATAAAATGAAACGTTGTAAAACACAACTTTGCTGTAGTTTATAAATGACACAAATAACAAACACTATCAAAAACTGATGTTTTTGTTGTATGTTCATATTTATGTGTAATGAAACCAAAGTTAAATGTCATATATACTGCTAAAAAACTATCATGATACAGTTTATTACAAAATAAAATCAATGACAGTTTAGTTAAACTTAGTAAATATATATCTTAACTTTAAGATAAGCTTATATGCAATAATTAAACTATAATGGACCTAAAGGAATTTCAAAGTACCCCCATTACCGATAGCGAAACTCAGTCGAGCTTAGCATATGGTCCAGTTCAAGTAAATGTTAAGAATTACCATTCATTTCAGTAAGTCTAGAATGTAAGGGTAAATAATCAGCAGTAATTTTATTTTGAAATAAACTACATGTTCAGGTACCAGTATTTTGTATAAAACCAAAAAATAAATATAAATACACTTTAAATCTGTGTTCCGTTTCTATTTACAATTCCTCTTGTTTTACTGTAGCTCCAACGCAACGGAAGAGGACATTTTAAAAGCGCTTCTACGTTTTGTTCACAACAACGAACACACAGCACACAGGGTACTGCATACAACAATCGGCTATGCCTTTCGGCGGTGTCTCAAGTGGCTATCGTGAGTCGTATATACTGCCACCTACCTATTGCGCCATGAATGAATTTACTGCAAGAGAGTATTGTTGAAAGTGGCGACAGGGTCTTTGCTTGTGTCTTATGTCGGAGGCGAACTCAATTCTGAACGGGCGTCAAGTGATCTGGAGTACGTCAAGCGACGCAAAATACGAGACATTCAAAATCGATTAAATACAAAATCTCTTGACGGACCTATGAACAATCTTGTAATGCCGTCTTGGTTAATTTAGCTTAAAATTCATTTCTATACAAAACACAAATCAATGATCGCCTGAAGGTGGCATAGAATTTAATAAAAACTATCACTAAAATTACATTTTCAGCGATGCCGTTGTTGCTGGAAATGTTTCCGGTAATATTGCCTGATTTATAAAACACGTTTAAATATTTAATGTTTATTGTCTAACACCAATTTAGCACAAACATTTTATAAAACATATCTGCAGTAACTTTCGTAAGTATATTTGCTTAAATAAGTTACTAAACACAAATTTAAAAAAAATCTAATATATAGAATTATTCATTATACAATATTCGTAATTATTATAACCGAAAATTTGTTAGTTTTCAGGTAGATTAAATACTTAATAGAATATATTCCAAAAATAGTCAGACTTGATTCAAAAAAGGTCAAAAGATGTGTTTCCGTTTAAATCGATTTAATACCCGATTACTTATTACTTCGTACATGCAACTAAAAAAAGTTTTATTCGCATTTATATGTCTGTTTCATTATCTTAACTTTTACGGAAGCAGTTGAGCCACCTTAATTTAGATTAGTGTAATATTTCAAGTATTACCAATTAACGTGACACGTTAAAATAAACAACAAATGTATATATGCTTTAGTGCTCTATACATATTGTAGGTGATAATTTTGGTATGTGCTAATAAGAAAAAAATTATAAACACATATTATTATTAACTACAAATGAGTGTAAAATAAAAGTGGTTTGATTTTTCAAGGTTTTAAATATATTTTCAAAGTTAAATGTCAAATATTTTTGTAATATCAAGCAGTTTCCATAAATAAAAAACATCGGCCATGTATTGGCCCTAAACTTTCTTTTACGTAGTCAGTATATTTAGATTTGATAGTATATAAATAAAAATATAAAATGTTAAAATTTCAAGAAAATATTTTCATTCATTGTCCAATAAAAGTGTTAAGTTAGTGTATTGTCAGATTTCCAAAAAAAACATATGTATTTCAGATTTTAAATGTTGGATTTTATAGTAGTATAAAGAAAATATTATTATTCATTACATATTATTAAAAAATTATTATGGCCGGACATTTTTTAGTTTTCAAATTAACTTTAAACCAGAGAAAATATTTATATATAATATTTTAAATTATTTACTAACCTTTGTAACGGTTTTTCACTAAACTAATTTGTAACACTAACAATAAATGCTAAATGTCAAAATATTGGAATATTTAAAACAATTGACATGCATAGTAGATGCGATTTATTATATATGATTTCCCATACTTATGTAACTATGGCAATATAAATAGGATAATAGCAATTTTCTCGTAACTGGTACACTTTTTGAAGAAATGTTTCAAACAAAAGTTGTGCAGAATACTAATATCTTTCAATGTTATTCTAACTATTTTTACTGCAAGTATAGCCGTTTCAGAGATATTGCAGAAATTGCAAAAAAGTCTTAAGTAAACATGCACTTCCGGTTTGAATATGCTTTTCAAAAATAGGAGGTTTTCGCCCCAGGCATATACAAATCTTAAGTTTAAAGTTTCATAATTTTATCTTCAACGGTGTAGGCTGCAGAGCGCATACACACAGACACACAAAAACACACACACACACAGACGTCATTCCAAAAATAGTCAGACTCGATTCAGGGAAGATCAAAAGGTGTATTTCCGTAAAAATTAAGAGAATTTTTTTTTCGTGATTACAATACTTACTTATTACTTCGTAAAAGAAAGTAAAAAATCTATTAAGATTATTTTATACAATGACCAATTCTAAATAAAGCTTTTCTGAAAATGAACTCAAAAGAAGTGTATTCTGGAGACCACATTAAAACTATCAAATAGAATTTAATTAAAAAAAAAAAGTTGTTGCTACGCAACCGCTAGATATATAAGATGTTTACTCAAAGTGTTTGTTTTATATTTGAAATTATGCGAAGATATTGATAGTTGTTTTTATGTATGATGGGTAAGGCACTTTTATAGGTGAACTACTCTTTACACTTCGCAATGAAAGCCTGAATTACGCTGTATAACCTCTTGTCATTGAATGCATTTTCCGAAGCCCAATTTTGTCATAATTGTGTTAAAAAACCGTATATGATAATGGTAAATTATAAGGGTCTATTTTTTACATTATTAGTCTTGATATCTCATTTATATTATAAATCTGCCCATAACTACAGACTTGGTTAGAATTGCACCATTAGTAAAACTTTGACAAAGATGTTATTGTTATAATATATAATTTTTAAATGTAAGGCAATAGATGTGCAGAATATATACATGATAGATTTGATATCGTTGTTCATTTATTGGGCGTGATATTGACGGCAAAATTTACAAGCATAAGTAGGGCAGAATACGATTACATATTATGTATGTAAAGTACACAGACACACATATGAATCTATTATGTTTTCCACCTACCAACGAAGTGTTTCTACAACCAAAGTGTTATTATTATGGCTTGTTTCACTTAAGTATATGAGGGATTCATACACATTCACTTGTCGAGCACAAACAACCCTATTTCTCTCCGAAACCATTCTCCTCGTTCCATAACTACACATCCATACGCCAAGAGTGCTACATATCACGTACATAACTATGTATAGGTACTGCTGTCTGAAGTGTGAAACAACCCTCTTATGTATATACGTATATCTTACCATATAGTTTATATTATGTAAATACCAGCGGATTTACTTTAACAAATTCAAATTGATAACTTTAGCCTTCTGATTTTCATCATTTAATATATCTCGGTTAATAACATTCTCGCTATATTCTCAAACTTCTAAATGAATTTCCAATCAAAAGTTATTTAATTTTTAATCAATGTTAAAAAATGAAATATTTAGGTATATATTGTACTTTGCACCATTATTAAAGTTGTTTAAAAGCATTTTTTTAATTAGTTTTGGTATGACGAATTAAAGCCTTTCAAAGAGAATTAAACCCTTTGGTGATTGTTTATTGACATTTGATTAAGCGTTGATTAGGAATTATTTTGTTTTGTACAATTTTCCCACTTTTCAATTTATAAATACCTGTTTCTATATTTACGGCCCAGGTAACTTTTTATTCACTTTGAATTTAAAGGGCTTTTCCAATTGTTATAATAGGATTTCTACTGACAGAATACATCATAGTCAAAAAACGGAAAATAAAATTGAAAAATGTAAATATCAATACACATATTGATACATATTGGATTCTATCAGATTTATTTAATTGTTTCATACTAATCACAACAATATTAAATGATAAAATTCCTAATATTACACACACGTAGAAAAGGGATTCTAAGTTCTACAAGATGGTATCATAACTCGTGACAGTAATCTTACTGGACCAAGCAAACTTAAGCCCTGGAAAGTTATGGTTAGCATTGCAATATATTCTATAGTTCATTTCATAAATTGTAAAATATGTTTAGGTATATGATATTCTCAAGCTTCGGAAAATTAACATTTTCATGTAATCTTTGTCATAATACCGTTGGCACAATCCATAGGAACATCTCTTGATAACTATGGCGTATTTAAATAATTCATTCATTTATAATAAATTCGCACGTTTTGCAGATATAATTGTTGATGCAGAATTGTGTGTGAGTATAGTTTCAAAATAATTCGCAAACACCACTGTCATTTTTAAAACGAAATCCTAGACGGTTTTAAATTCAATATTTTGACAACGGCAGTGCAATATTAATTCGATAAAACCACGTTACCGCTACAGAAAATATTATTAGACATGTAACCAAAAATTGCCACACTAATATCAGCATTTCAAATCAAACGTATAATATTTTTATATATGTACGCTACGCAACACAACGAATCCGTAAAATGTATTCATTGTTTCAAAATAGTAACAAGCAATTGCGATTTGAATATTTATGAACAAAATCTGCCAACAATTTTTTTATTCATTTCATGATGGAATGCTGACGTTCACAGAGCGAGTTTAGGCTGGGCAGGTATTACGATGCAGATTAAATTAATCAAAAAGAAATTAAAACGGCGTTTTAGGTAATTAAAAACTGAAGGGAGGGTAATTTAATTCGCGTGTGCGCGTTTAATATACGCACGCGAGTGTGTTTGTGCTTGGCTGTTGAAGGACTCTCTTTGTTGTGCATGAGGTTTTGGTCGGCGTTTTCGGAATGTTCGTATATTGTCACATACAAACACACAAACACGTAGGCGACGCGCGTTTATGCCAGGGCTCTTTGACCGTTTGATGCTGCTCCCCCAACCAGTAAAAAAATCCTATATTGATGCATGACAGTATATGCTAATGTAAAAGTAATTTAGTAAAGCCGTAAATGAGCCCTTTCAACAAATTTTATATACTAACCACTTCCCATCTACTCCATATTTTAGATAGGAGGGTGCTTGAAGAGAAATAAACACTTGATAAAATATTAGATTGAACATTGAAGTAACTCTTATACTGGTGATATGGCGATTTTCCGGAAATTTAGAAATAAGTTATTTTTGCAATGAAAGTTTTCAGAAACTGTCTTTACGTATCTCAGAAGAGCTTAAGGGTTCGGTAAAGCGACTGTTACATTCTCGAAATTAAAAAAAAAAAACTTTCACGTCGCTATTACGCTGAAAATATTCTTCTTGTAGCTACAAAAATATTGTTTCAGTTACTACAAATTTATTGCCACAACGGACTTTTATAAGTGAAAAATGAGTCAACCAAACAATTTTTACTTTCTTTTACGAAAAGTAATAAGTAAATATTGTAATCACGAAAAACAAATTCGCGAGATTTTAACGGAAATACAGCTTTTGACCTTCCCTCAATCGAGTCTGACTATTTTTGGAATGACGTCTCTGTGTGTGTGTGTGTGTCTATAGCCTACACTATTGAATATAAAATTATGAAACTTTAAACTTAAGATTTGTATATGCCTAAGAAGAAAACCTCCTACTTTTGAAAAGCATATTCAAACCGGAAGTGCATGTTTACTAAAGACTTTTAATGCAAATTCTGCAATATCTCCTAAACGGCTGCACTTGCAGTAAAAATAGTTAGAATAAAATTGAAAGATATTAGTATTCTGCACAACTTTTGTTTGAAACATTTCTTCAAAAAGTGTACCAGTTACAAGATCTTATCTTATTTATATTGCCATAGTTACGTAGGTATGGGAAATTATATATTATAAATCGCATTTACTATGGATGTCAACTGTTTTAAATATTCAAATATTTTGGCATTTAACATTTATCGTCACAAATAAGTTTAGTGAAAAAGCGTTACAAAGGCTAGTCAATAAATTAAAATAAGTAAATAATTTAAAATATTAAATGAAAATATTTTGTAAGGTTTAAAGTTCATTTGAAAACTAAAAAATGACCGGCCATAATAATTTTTAATAATGTGTAATGATTAATTATATTTTCTTTATACTAATAATAGAATCGAACATTTTAAATCTAAAATACATAGGTATTTTTTTAGAAATCTGACAATAAACTAACTTTACAATTTAATTGGACATAATGAACGAAAATATTTTCTTGAAATTTAAACAATTTATATTTTAATTTATATACTATCAAATGAAAATGTACTGACTACGTAAAAGAAAGTTTAGGGCCAACGCATGGCTGATGTTTGTCTAAGTGTATGGGTTTCAAAAATATTATTCCGTCAAAAGTTTAATTGGCATAAATAACAAATAAACCGATATAGCTAATCAAAAATGAAAATACTACATTTATACATTTAAATATACGACGTCGAAAATCACTTATGACATTTTGACTACATGTAAATTATCAGTATAAGTTAATTATGAATCTAAACTACTTTTTTCCACGATTACTTTTGTTTGTAACGTAATAGAAAAATTGTAATAGCAAGGTCTCTCAAAAATTTCCACGTAAAATGTAAATAAAACTGTGTTACAGACTAACATTAATAGTGCTCACTAGACCAGTGAGAATTTTTAATTTAACATTAAAGTATGATACGTGATTATTTCTATGCAAATCTTGCATCATATTCCTGTTATATGCACCTGTAAGCAGACATTACTTACATCTTAGTGAACATCTTTGCATTACAGAGTAATGTCACGGAATATAAATGAAGGTTTACTAGAAAACAGTAAAATTTTATGAATGTCTTACCTTACGCCAGGAACGTAAAAGCAAGTATGACATCATAACTTTTTTTTATTATTAAATTCATAGTAGACATAGAATATTTATAAATAACTTTATGATTCCATTGTAACAAGAATTTAAATTTTTTAGAGATAGAAACTTTTCTCTTTATACTAGAATGGCTAGTATGATTATATATGTATGCATGTACATACATACATCGTCAGTCATTTATAATATCACGTTATGTCAGTTTCATTTCCATTGTAAAGGAGAGCTGACACATTCTAGAAATGCACCAATTGCGACGAAGAAACATATAATTAAAATGATATGATGACTATGGACCATATATTTCATTTTTAAATCATCAACTTAGATATATAACACCCTTTGCAAATATATAGGTGTTTAATGGTATTTGTTGTAGTAGAATCATGTTTATAAAGGAATTAAAAAGATTAGAGTAACATGATGCTTGACAGTTCAATCGTGCGCATTTCGCACTGGGGTTTCACTTTAATCTATATTTTCATGAGTATTAATCCATAGTATAAATGAAGAAATATGTGATACATTTAGTAAATTTAAATCATGTTTAATTTGTGATTCCGTTCAATTATGTTGAACCAATTAAAATAATAAGGTTCGATCGGAATTCCATATATTTATATCTGTAATTTCTTAACATATTCCCTCATTTGAATATTAAAACTACAGAGGAAATTGCAAACGAAATAAAAGTTCACGGTTGTACTCCCGGTAAAGATGAAGACAAATGTATACGTAAAACAAGTAATTATCTTCTTCACGTAATATTCACTGTACGCTGTACTTACGGTAACACATACTCAACATCTACAAAATTACTATTTTTAGTACGACAATTTACAATGACAGTATTAAACGTAGTTATAAAACATTTTAAAATGATATAAAAACATTACATATTATCGTTTTTAAACTAGCGCATAAAATGAATTTTATTATTCAAATCTACTAGCCATTTCACTGCATCAAATAATATAACTTCTGTTGCAATTGATTGAATCCGTAAACTGTGTAACAATTTATACGTATCATAAGATAATAATACTAATACAATATAGAATATTTTGTAATACAGCTCAAATATTCTTGACATTACAAAAGTAGATCATTACTTCTTTCGAAGTGTACTTACATAAATAAAAATCACAATATTTCAAAAATAAATAGCACGTAACCCGGAAGTTATTTTCCACCAATTGCAGAATACGCTTTTGCCTTTCATTTATTAAATAAGTACATTTTTAGTGTACGCATTTGTTTCCAAATAGAGATGTAGGGTAAGATTGCCTATATCGCACCAACTTTTCGGATTATCCCCAATGTTTAGAGAACGTGATTTTGTGTCCAATACTAATTTATATCTATAATTCCAAAGGAACTATTGCAAATCTATTTTCTAAACAAATTTGTTGTGTCAAGTTATCACTCTGTACCTAGTTTACTAACGTTTTATTTGATATCTCAGGCAGATAATTCCAACAAAGAAAACAATACCATTCTTCCGGTGCGATTTGAGTGTGGTGCGAAACGATTTTAAAAAAATACAAGTGTTAACTCGTACTCCTATCCTAGATGTGAGTTTACTTATTAATATCATTTACTTCGTGGCTAATTCCTTACAACAGGTACTAGAATATTACAGTTCAAGCACACTAAACTTTTCAGACGATTTGTCATCAAAAACGGTTCGCGGCACTCTGATACAGTTTTCTGCACAACTTGAAACTACTACCTACTTCTCAAAATAGATAGAAAATTAGCGGAATAGTTTTCTGTAAATCAGCAGTGGTGCGATTTAGGCGCCGGTGCGATTTCGGCCACGTTACCCTACTGCAAACTATTTCAAAATAAATATCATTTCCGGTTGGTTAAATGTTGCAAAAATCTCTTAAATCTCATGTCGCAAACTATTAATTTAGCCATTTTGAGTTAGAGCACTCAGGCAGACGTCAAGGTAAATATGGTTAATCCGGCTTCAGGGATCATTAAAACGGATATTTCTATTAAAATATTTCATTCGACAGTTTTCAAGATTACAATTATTTGAAAAAAGAAATTATATCCAGAAAGTATATAGGTAGATATGACATAAGACTGGGCCAAACGAAAGGAATTTAATATTGATATAAACCTGTTATTTCAAGTCTGTTCAGTTCAGACCCACTGCTAGTCTGCTAGTGGTGTGACCACCTTTATAAATCTGTTATTTTAAACAAGTGCAATATTTCGGAATTTGTCAATGTGAACATGAAGTATTTCGTACAAATAATGCATTATGTAGAATAAAAACTTGTAATTACTAAATAAATCTATTATTACACATACATATACCTACATATGTGTTATATAGCATCAGAAAGTAAAATGCTAAAATTAATCTCACTTAAATGAAACCAAAGGATAGAATTACCAAAAATTTGAATTTGATTTAATTAATTTTAGTTTGAATGAAATTTTGCTCAAAATATAGCTGTCAGTATATTATAACCAATCTTCTAAAATATATTAAGTACTAACAATTGAAAATAAAATAATGAAAAACACACAATAAATAGGAAATTGCGTATATAGAATTGCGCCATAGAATTTGTCAATATTGCATATCAGATTTTAATGAAATAGGGCAGATATGTATATAATAATGAATATTAGTCACTTACCATATCGCACTGTGTTTTGACGATGTTTGGATTGTCAAAGTAGTTGATTTCGGTAAACCGGTTGACGATAAGTGTGCCGGGCAACGCGGCCAGCTGGTTAGACGGTGTTGCTGCTGCTGCTGCTGCTGCTGCGGCGGCGGCGGCGATGGCTGCTGCGTTAGCGGCGTACAAGTGATGGTGGTGTGCGTGTGCCGGCAACACAGGCTGAGCGCATTGACCGCACGGACAGGGCTGATGCTGGTGTTGGACGGGTTGAGCGGTAGCGGTGGGATACACCTGATGGTGGTACACGGGACCCGTGGATTGGAACTCTCCGGACGGCAGGGAATTGGCTGCGACAACGGTGGGATAACTGGTGTAGGGTGCTACGTGAGGGAACTGCGAGGTGCCGTATTGAAAATACGTCGTGAATATCGTTACGTGTTACTTGTTGACACAAAACACACGGGTAACACACCCGGATTTTTATTGATTTTTTACAGATTTACGATCAAATCTGCGTTTTTAATGTGACCTTGCTTTTGATCGTCACTACTTTTTCAGTAAATATGATAAAAAATTTGATTAAATTGACAATAAAATATATTATTCAATTACGTTATTACGTATATATCTCAACAGTGTTAATTTTAATTAATTTTTATATATATATATATATATGTATATACTTTATCAACGATTTGCCTAAATATTTGCTCTACAATTCAATTATCTAAAAGGTTATACTTTACTTATTAGTATTATTTAATTTAATAAATATTGCAGACAAAATGTATAATACTGTTTGATTTGACACACGATATGTTATATATGTGACTAGTACTTCAAATAATTGCTCTACGATAAAATTTGGCAATAACACACTCGATGATTGTCTCAATGCAGAGAGATATGTCAATAATAATTTATTAATTTAATATTTGCTACTGAATTCTATAACAAAGTAATTGAATCACGTAGGAGAACTAAGAATCCACACAATTTCTAACCGGATTGATGAGCGCACGGATATTAGTTACACTACACTTAATAACAATTAAAATATAGAATGAGATTTTTAGCGAATTGTGAACAACACATAGGAGAGAGGTACAACAAATTGACCACAAACACTGAATAAATATAACGCACGCACTTGTAAGTGAAGAATCACTAAACTTGAAAAATCGACATGCAGCGTTTCTTTCCCAACTATTAATGTACTATCTGATGTGATGTGTATATATGTATGTATGTATAAGAGGACGGCGTGTACGACTTAGCGTACAGTGGTGATCGAAATATTCGCGTCTGTGAATCTCACACAGCACACACTGAACCCAACCGACGAGTGAGTATGTTATTTATTAGTGAGTCGTGTGAATGAGCGAGGACATTGAATTGAAGCGTGTATTGCGATGCGGACAGGTAGGTACGCGGGTACGATGACGACTGATGCGCCGGGTTCAAGAAACTCTTCGCTACTTGTTCTTTACACGGTGGGGGCACAACTCGCGACTCTAGATTCTCAATACATACATACACACACACACACACACACACACAAACACAATAATATATGTATGTATGTATACCTAAGCTTCTATAAAACGACAGCAAACTACACTAGCTATGTATACTACTACGAACACTAACCTTGGATTCAGCGACGTTAATTAGTTATTATTATTATTACTATTAATTATTATAATTATTACAAATATGTGATTGTACACACGACTTATATGTATTATCGTATTCTGATTGTCTTTAAATTCTTGTCCGACAGGAGGATACTAAAACCTCGTGTCAAAAATAGCAAAATAATTGTTAGCAAAAAATCTTACGCAAAATTCACAACGAAGATATGATTTGATTCACACTTTGTACTCGGAGGAACAATTTTTATATTTTTAATAATTCTTTTTCTGTTAACAACACGTGAATTATTTCATCCAACAACTACTTAGGTTTAATAATATAAATATAATGTTTATTTGTTTTTTGATTGAATTTACGGTTTAGTCCGTGTTTTCGCTTGTTTGAAGTACTTTGAGAAATTACAGAGAATATGAGATGTGATTACACTGGAAAAACAAGTTTTCAAGAGAATCTATAGATGAGTTTGCTAGTAGTGGCGACGGTTAAGTCAGGTCGTTCAAAAAATATTGTCTGAACAACAATTTCTTACCCAATAGAGTTAACTGACACAGACACAAAAACAATGATGATTTAAATAACAACAACACGGAACGATAGACGCGCGGTCGTATCGGCGTGGTAGTGATATTACGTTGATCGGATAAAAATATGTAAAGGATTCGGTTACAAATTTGTGACACACAATTTGGTATTTTATAATAAGTGACAGAATAGTATGATAGTGAATGATGTATAGGTAAATTGTAAAGATCAAGAGCACAGGGATGACCGGTATGTGTATAACGTTAAATATGACGAATAATAATGATGAGGTTAGCAGGCAGAGATAAGTCGTGATAAGAGAGGATACAAGCAGAACCACTGCTTCGAAAGGCTGACTTGCCCGGACTGATCGGGTGTTGCAGAGCGGCGCGCCGGGTCGACGAGCGTGTGTGCTTTTTGAGCGCGTGCGCAGAACCAAGGGGCTCCGGAAACACTCCCGCAACACACCGCGACCATCCACCGCGGACCGTCATACAAGGGCATGCGGTGGCTGCCGGGGAACGTGGATCAGGCTGGAGGGATTCACAGGAGGGGAAAGTGGTGTTTCCTCGCATACAACCTGATGCATGTAGCCGTCGTGCGGTGCTTCGAAGCAACAGACAACGCGACGCACTCTATATTCTACCTCTATACCGCGGGACCAGAAAACAGTTATCGGCACACGAAGAATAATCTTCTTAGCCATCCCATCACCAAACCCCACACTGCCGAACAGGCTACAAAATCTATTCACGTGAAAATGGATGGATATATATAGTCAAATTCACATAAGAAGAACATTTTTGTGACGTGAATCATACATTTTTTACATATAATCATATGTAGTGTAGAATATATATATATATATATATATATATATATATATATATATATATATATATATATATATATATATATATATATATATATATATATATATATATATATATATATATATATATATATATATATATATATATATATATATATATATATATATATATATATATATATATATATATATACATATATACATATATATATATATATATATATATATATATATATATATATATATATATATATACATATATATACATATATATACATATATATACATTTTTGTGACCTGAATCATACATTTTTTACATATAATCATATGTAGTGTAGAATATATATATATATATATATATATATATATATATATATATATATATATATATAAATATATATATATATATATATATATAATATATATATATATATATATATATATATTTTTATATATATATATATATATATATATATATATATATATACATATATATATATAATATACATATATATACATATATATATATATATATATATATATATATATATATATATATATATATATATATAATCTGTTCCAAGTAGCATGAATAATGCTACTGGATTAAATTTTTCTAATATAAATTTCCACAATTTTGTAACTATCAAAATATATGTTTTAAGGTGAACCATCAAGTTCGCTAAAACATCGTGCCTTGCAAATGAAAACTAAAAAAAAATACTATTCGATGTGTATTTGCATAAAAAATGCCTGGTAAAAATTTCATTTATTTTGAGGTTGTATTAATGGAGAAAAAAATAAAAACTATGAAAAAGTTTTTCTCCATTAATACAAGATCAAATTAAATGAAATTTTTACCAGGCATTTTTTATGCAAATACACATCGAATAGTATTTTTTTAGTTTTCATTTGCAAGGCACGATGTTTTTCTAAACGAGCCTGATGGTTCACCTTAAAAGAGATCATTACACGCTTGATCTTCCGATATAGTTTAGGATATCTGTAATCACCAGAAATGTTGCTATACTGCTCAGCCAAGGGAAATAGAGGTTTTATCAATATCTTCAATCCAAACTTCCACCAAACTATCCCTAGCTAAAACTCGTTGATCAAGTCAAAATTGAACCTAATATCGCTTACTATAAAGCATAAATTTACTGATCAAGCAGAAAACAGGACGTTTACTGTAAAAATGATACTACTTAAGAAGATAATAATTATTTGTACACTTTTTGAACAAGAACCAATATATTGAAAATACCAAAGTCGAAGGATGGGCCATGAGTGGTTCTACTAGTTTGCCCATATTTTTAATTCCAACACTACGAATTAACTATAGGCTTTTTTGATTCCAATATAAGCCAAAAATAAGCATTACAAAACAAAATCATCTTCATTTTCAGGACTCGTGAAAAATCTTCTTAAAACATTGTTTTAAAAATATGGTTAGTCAAATCGGAGCAGGATGAAGTCATAGCCATGCAGTAACTTAGGGAGTAATTGACACCATTGTAAACGATCTTATTCAGTCGGTGACAACATTGATTTAACAACCGTCAAATATATTTATGGTTATAGCTCGTGTAGTTTATCCCAATCTATAGTATATGTAGAGAAATTTGTTAGATCTATTCGGAATTCTATTTCACTGTAGCTTACAGATTCTTCTATGCAATTAATAAATTCTGCAAGAAACTATCATCGATTCTTTCTATGAACTTCATTATTATATATTGGACCTTTTAATGTTACTGAATATAGATATTTATTTCATTTAGATATACATGGGAATGTTAGATAACTAGACTACATAAATAAAAAGTTACAGATTTCCGAATTTATAGTTTGAAATAAAATACTCAGAATTGACTCATTCATTTGATATTGAAATAAAAACAAAAAAACAGGCACTACAAATAAAATTGGATATATTATTAAGTGGTTTAAATGAATAAAACCCATTTGAACATTGAACGGTATAATTATAAATATCTTCGATAGCTACCACACAAAAAGTCAATAGCAATCAATCGAATGCAATCCAATCGACAGAATTAGATTGCAGTGTGTATGGTATAATACGCGTAATAACCGAAAACCGCAACGCATTTACATTATTTCAATAATAACATTTGATTTGGCAATGAAATCGGCTGTCCTATGTTATTCTATCCTACATAGGTGTATATTTCCATATATCAACTGGCCACGAACTAATTACAGGTACAACTAACCACCTATTGTTTTGACTACGTTTACTTGTATTTAGATTTATCAAATATAGAACCAGGCTATAGAAACATTGTTGGCGTTTTAATGGGATTCTCATGAATCCTAAAATGATATTTTAAAAACAGCGTTTGAATTAAGAATCTCGACAAACATTGTCACATCAATACTCGTTTGATTCTTCCACTAATATATATATATATATATTTTTAAATTGTAATTTGACTATTTTAACATTGAACTGTAAAAGAAAATTAGATGAATTAATATTATTTGAATATTAGTTTAATGAATACGTGACATGGTCATCTGGAGTGTTTCCGCAGGCACCCAATTACATTAATAAGAACGATAATTAATATTTAAAAAGACGCCATTAAGAAACTTGCCTTAGGCGCTGAAACCCTAGCACCAGCCTTGAACATATCGGTTTCTTGTAAACTTTTAACTTTATGGTACTTATAAAAGCTATAAATTCGCAATCGGAATAATGTTTAATAAACGGCTGTGACTTCAATGTTATTCATTAACCCTTTTACGACATAACTATAAATAAATTCAAAATCGAATAAAGAAGTTTCGAAACAAACATAAACTGGCGTGCAAATTGAACACCAGATGGGAGTTAGCTTTAATACTAGAGTTACACAAAGTTATAATAATAAAAATAATATAAGGATTTAGATTTTCGGTAGATGGCTATGTTACATTTTCAATAAGTATAAACAATTAATGTAATCAAATTTAATCATTTTGAAATCCAACGAGCTCTGAATTAAATAATAGCAGGAAGATGTAATAAGAGATTAAATTTCCGAATTGTTTTATGATAGATATTTAATAATTATTCCACAGTTAAATAGTTTACAGCGGAATCATAAATCTAGGTTGTGTTTATGTCCCTACCTGAACCACAATAAAAAAAATACTTAGTTGTACGACTTATAGTTATCTTTATTATTTTATATAAAAAACATCGGCCATGTGTTGGCCCTAAACTTTCTTTTACGTAGTCAGTATATTTAGATTTGATACTATATAAATAAAAATATAAAAAGTTTAATTTCAAGAAAATAATTTTCACTCATTGTCCAATAAAATTGTAAAATTAGTTTATTGTCAGATTTCCAAAGAAAACATATTAGTATTTTAGATTTTAAATGTGGGATTTTGTAGTAGTATAAAGAAAATATAATTATTCATTACATATTATTAAAAATTATTATGGCCTGGCATTTTTTAGGTTTCAAATTACTTTTAAACCAGAGAAAATATATTTTAAATTATTTACTAACCTTTGTAACTCTTTTTCACTAAACTTATTTGTGACACTGACAATAAATGTTAAATGTCAAAATATTTGAATATTTAAAACAGTTGACATGCATAGTAGATACGATTTATTATATATAATTTTCCATACCTATGTAACTATGGCAATATAAATAGGATAATAGCAATTCTCTCGTAACTGGTACACTTTTCTCTTTCTCTTTCAATTTTATTCTAACTATTTTACTGTAAGTGCAGCCGTTTCGGAGATATGCAAAAAGTTACTCAAGTAAACATGCACTTCCGGTTTGAATATGCTTTTCAAAAATAGGAGGATTTCCTCCCAGGCATATACAAATCTTAAGTTTAAAGTGTCATAATTTTATATTCAACGGTGTAGGCTGTAGAGCGCACACAGACACACACACACACACACACACACACACACAGCCACACACACACACACACACCACACGCACAGAAGTCATTCCAAAAATAGTCAGACTCGATTCAGAGAAAGTCAAAAGGTGCATTTCCGTTGAAATTTCGAGAAATTATTTTTTTCGTGATTACAATACTTACTTATTACTTCGTAAAAGAAAGTAAAAATCGATTTAAACGTATTTTACATACGAATATTCAGATTCTACCCATACGTCAAAAAACTTGCCCTAATTCTAAGTTTTATTTTGATTTAAAATACATGATTTATAAAATTATACTATCTATTCATTTTAGAAATGACAGTGTGTAAAATACTGTAGAGAACAGTAGCGAACAATTATTATTGGGAGAGTACAAACACATTTAAGATTAAAGTATGAATCGAAAGTAAAACTGATAAGATAAAGGTTAAATACCGGAAAGGGAAATGGGAACGCTTCCGATTAATCTTCAAGGGAATATGTAGGAAATATAATATTCTGTCTCAAACACAGCTGATCAATACTGCATGGGTTAATATCCTATTAAATATTTGTTTAAATAGCATCTGCCAGCAACTCTTTGAACATAATTATTATCAAGTTCACCAAGATACTCAAATAACACTTCAAGTATTTTCAACTTAATACTTTAAGTAAGTACTTAAGTAAAACGAAAACTATGTATTTTGTTAAGTAAATATAGCGGTCTGCACAGCTTCTACTTAAAATTATAGTGAACTGTAACTTATAAAAATATACTCCAGAGTTTATTTTCTAGCTCACGTTGCTCTCTTATGATTTATATGATATTACCCATAGTGAATACCGATTTGCAAATAATAAAGAATAAAAAGAAAGAAGTTATTGCGTCTGCAAAACATTAAACATTTTAAAAATTTAACAGTTACAATTCGCAAATAACAACAATTTTACAGGTGCCTGTTACTTAGCTGATCTTTCCTTAATAGTTAGCTAAACTACTGATTTTTACCGATAAAGGAATAGTTAAAACATAAAACTATTATATTAAGAGTTTTTAAACTTAATAAAGTTAGTTTTGTTAACTATTCGTTAATCGACTCTTATACAACTGCAACTAAAAATCAAGCAAATAATATTTATATCAGCAAACAAAACTGAATTTAAATAAAGTTAAGGTTTTTTTTTAGCTGACTCTGGTCGAGGTATAGTTTCAATGCGAGCCCAGAGAGTTGTAAACATTACATTTATAGCGAGCATAAAAATCATTTATTACCAAGTTTGAATAAACGAGACGAGTAACACAATATTCCACGGTAATGGACTACGGCACACACCCACAGCTACACGTTCACACATATACGAATATGCATTAAAAAAAAAACGTATACAAAACCAAGTTTGCATCTCACACATTTGGCGCAGTCGGTCGTTCGTTCGCGCGTATGTAAAACGCGACACGACTGTTCCATATATAAAAGTCTATGCGAGTAAACTTTTATTAAAATAATCGATAATACTGGCATATTGAATTACGCACTTAAAAATATCGCACGTCATCGTGGATTAACAGAAAATAGAATTTTTCTCCTTGTTAATTTTTAACAGAATCAATCAGACCAACTAATATCGTTTACAATAAAATTAAAAAAAAAAAACATTTTAAATAATAAACTGATCTGATCTGAGCATCCTTTTTATATAGTCACATCTGTAGAAAGTTTATTAATAGACATATAGTCTGTATAGAGCTCTTGAATTGTTATTGTAGGTAACATACAACCTCAATATCTATAGAACCATTATGCTGAGTAAGTCGCACAAGAAATTGTGATCGACGACTAAATACAAACCAATAAATGGAGAATATTGTAACGGCTTTGGTTTTGAGTATATTTCAGTTATATTTGGTATTTATTCGGAAGGTCAAATTAATTTAATTTTGTAACAAAATATTGCGCTTTCATTTTTTTTTTGCTAAAATATATTCAGTTTCATTTGAACGAGTACAAATTATATTTTAATTGCTATATCATATAATAATTACTTCACATAAAGAAGGGATAGTTATTTTAGGAATATTTAGGAAATTGCTGCCATTTTCTTTAAATGACTACTGTTATTGTTATTATTTTCAATATTAGTTTTGATTCTTTGTGTATTATATTCGTTTTATAAGAATTCTATAATTCTTTTACCTTTATTTTGAAAAGAAAGAGAATTTCAAAACAGGCAAGTAACACGAATACTGTTTTGGCGGAAGATAACAAGTGATAGTCAACGTTCTCAGTAGCAAAATAAAAACACTACCACTTTCATGCTAACTACAGTTTCTCGCTGACGCTATTCTCTTTAAATGTAAATTAATAACTACCTACCTTCAAAACTACAAGGTTTTCAGAGCAAATTTATGCGTTTGGTAGTTTTAGAGTTACATATCTCTATGCTCATTAAAACATTAATTCAGATGCTTCTCATGCCTATTATAATTTGGTTAATTGCTTGGATCTCAGAGTTCCATATTTATGCATAGACTTAAAATTTCGTACGGTAGATATCTTGGTGTTTAGCAAATTCGTGAAATAATGGTTTAGTTTTTTAAATAAATAAAAAATTTCTAAGTATATAACAATAAACCAAAAAATGTGAGGATTGCACTTAATATCAGAATAACATGCACTATCAACTTGAAATAAATCATAAATAAAAGATCAGTCGGTCTACTCTACTACAATATAAATTCCATCATGCAACTCAAATGCATCGGTGTGCATTTCTCACGAACAAAATCGTGGCGAGTGGATAAAAATGCATGATTAAAATTGTGCGCTAGACGGCAGTTAATGTCGCTACTAAGAACAGTACTAATTTTACGGTATAATTGATGTAACGCACTCATAATCACGTTCAATCCAACGTGTACATGTACGTTCATACAACCTCAAACCTAAATTTCAAGTGCATTCGAATGAAGAGTAGAAACCTATTACCAAAGCGTCAACGCCATCTTAGTTCAACGTAATAAAAATCGCAGACAACAATCATATTCTCAAATGAAGTAACTATGTAATAATACAAATATAACAACCACTTTTGGACAATGCGACCATCAACTGTACATAATCTGACATGCATTCATGAAACACACAGTGTTGTATTATATTGAATCTAGTATAGACATATATTTATTCAAACATCTATCACGGATTAGTTTAAAATTATAAAAATTTGACACTAGATTCTTATTATTAATTTGGAAGAGCTGATTATATAATAAGTTTTTTATATAAAATTATTACCACTAGGATACAAAAAATACGCAAATAGTCGCATTACGAGTTATATTTGACTGGAAAAGTCATAAATCTAGCTTATTAATTAAGCATGCCTAACTTAAATCGCATATAATTTTGTTTGTATGCTTATTTAATTTTAATAAAATGTCATTGAAAAATATTTGCCATTTTGAAATAATTTTTGAGCCGGTTCTGTATATATCGCAAGAGTCCTATTTGTGAAGAATAAATCCTTTTTACAATTTCCGCAAGGCATAACAATACAGAAACGTGCTGCCTGGACGAATCCTCATTACTGGATTACAGCCCAGTAAATGCAAAGCTTCCTTTCTTTATCTGCCATTCGATAAGACTCCGTATGGCTATCTTGTTCTAATATGTCAGTAGCGCATACCGAAGAAACAGCCGGTGGCAAATGGGGTAGCCCAGATTGCACAAATCAACAAAATGAGATTACATTTCGATCAATTAAGTTGATATTTTCAAAATTATATATCGCAATAGCTTTTATTACACAAACTGAATTTATTTAGTCATTTAACTGTGTACTTAAATAGTTCTAGCATTGGTATAGTACTGGGTCATTTTAATAGGCAGTTATGGATTTGGTATTATGAACATACATATGTGTGATTGCGGCCGAGGTAAATTTGTACTTGAAGCGTTGTAATGACAACGAAAATCATATTATTTTTGATGTAGCCAATTCAGTTGTCTCTCGCTCTGTTTGGCGTTAGTGTCATAAAATCTGACTTAAATACAATATTGTCCAGATTACTTTTACATCGGAGTTATGCGTTGGTAAAGTTCATACATTATAGCTACAATTAACAATTGCACAGCCTTAAAGAATCAATAGCACCGATAAGTGAAGACATTTTAAATGATAATAGCAAAATTTTCCAATTTGCTTGTTAAGCAATAAAACTTTTGAACGTGAAAATATCTTAATTAAACTTGACTGTATACATTTTTAAAAGTATAACGGTTGGTTTTAAAATAATTTAAAAGTAATCTTAACGTTAAAATTCCATTAGTTGCCATGGTAACAAGTATTACCTTTCTTTTCGCATAAATATGGCATAAAGCTAACTTTATTTCATTATTGTAAAACTCCGTTTAATAAGTTACTTTTAAGAACATTTATGAAACCAGCACTAAGTGAAATTATTTATTAGTACAAAGTAGTAAATCATGTTTCAATATGAATAGAAAATGAGAATGTGATATATCTGCAACAATTATGTTTATATACATATATATATATATATATATATATATATATATATATATATATATATATATATATATATATATATATATATATATATATATATATATATATATATATATATATATATATATATATATATATATATATTAAATTTCGATTTCAAACATATTTCTGAAAAGTGTTAAACGTGATAACACCGTAACTTTTTATATGCTGTCAGTTAGAGGTAAGTTCTTAGTCGTTATATTCAATTTTACATGATTTATTATATTTTTTGCAATAATAATGTAACGTGTATATTGAAGGAGTAAGAAATACGAGTATTTCCGTTGGTGCGAGTAAAAAGGGTGCTCAGATGACAATCCCACCAAAATGATGATATTTTTGGTGCATTAATCCTGACAAAATACTGAAAATGTAAAAATTGAAAAGGTTTTGAAAATTATTTTCTAAATTTAGGCACAGCAATTTGATATTTTATATGAGGTAACCCATATTATCAATTTGTGAGGGTTTTTTTCACTGGAAAATTATTCAAGCTTTACGACCAAAATGTTACTAATACGACTGGTACATAGTTATATTCAATACTGTTGTGAATTAATTGAACCGAAGGCCTAAAAACATAAAGTGATGAACTTTTAAATCTTAAGATTCAAAACGACAAAAAGTTTGTATAAATTGAGTAAACTGGATTACTTATTAAATATATTAATATGAAATTAGGTTTAAATAAATCAAGTCATGAATTTATCTTTCATAAACATACTTATCTTGAAGATAAAATTGTCTGGATAAATTCTGTTGAAATACTTCGTTAGACCAGTAATCCATATATTTCAAAGGGAATCAAATATGAAATTCTCTTAGTCTCAGAGTACTCGCGTATGCTGATGTAAAGTGAAAACAAAACCTATCACATAAAAGGAGATACATAAATTCCAAAGGAATAAAACACGATGATGCCTGACAGTATATAAGTATAGTAAGGGGACACGGCGAATATCTCGGTGAAACACAGGAATAAATAATTATAAAACAAGAGATGGACGAATACAAGGTTTGGCCAAGCCGGACCTTGCTGAAAAACAAAATCCTCCCGGATCGGTTGAGCTTCGCGCGAACATCCGGGCAAGAATGGCTAAAAGCTCGGGACATCAAACTTGAATTAAATATAGCACGTATAAAACAACTACCACAGTATATTCCATTAGATTTTTGCTGTAATGGTTCTCATAAAAATAGTATTGACATATTGAGCAATATTTTAGAGTAGTTAGGACGACAATAGTCTGTAACAAGCAAATATTCTAAGCTATTTAATCACATACATAAGTGACGTATACATCGTATAATACATACATATTATACGGCTACCTATATTACTGTTTTATATAAAATGTAAAATGCATTGCCATCCTTAAGTCTCATAGCTTCTAACTTAGCCGTATGCCGTATAAAATAAAACAATATAATACTAAAATAATGTCCTATTTTCCAATACAGTAAAATGATCATGAAACGAAGTATAGACATAAGAGTAACGGTAGTATGAGGGCGAATGAGTGGCCGATGGATGGAAACATAATCCTGCGGTACATTACCGTAAACGGGTCAGAAGACCGGACGGGGTGGAGCTTAACAGAACGTTGTGGTTCACTATTTCTGGCTCCTGCTGTACTGTACTGTACAGACCAACACAGGTGAAAGATATGACGCGAGAACGGAAGGGGATAGAACGATGAAACGAAACAGTCTGAAAGATGACGACCACGGATTACACCAATGGTGTATACTGTATAGAGTTAGTAATTTTTCCTTTTTGGAAACATGTCACGAATTCTAGAATCCTGTAAGCAGGCACAATTGATTTTTTGAGAAAAAGAGAAAATCGGTTTTGACCGAAAGTTGTATGATGATTGTAAAGTCGAAAAAATACTATGGTAATCATCCATTATCCGTTTTAAGTTAGTTTCCCAATAGTGGTAATAATGTAGGCTAACTTTTCAGCACGCTTATTGGTCAGAATATGACCGCGTTCTCATTGGTTTGGTGGGAGTAGATTTTTCATTCTTTTGCTGACGTTACGCTCATTATACGGTTTAACAGTGAAATAAAGCAATAAAAAAATACGTATTACAATTTAAATGTATAGGATTATATTATAGAATGTCTATAGGTATCAACTCTATTGTTCGATTTCATAACTCGTAGAAGTTGTTTAAAAATATTACAACACACAAATGTGTTTTATTTTTTGGTGCATAAATCCATCTTTGTTTTATATTTATATATGTTTGGTTACTTGAATAGAAGGCTCATATTAGGTACCGTTGCTTTAAATTAGTACTGCACATGGTTATGGAAACTAAACAATACAAGTAAAATTAAATTAAAATATTTTAATTAAAATACTACCGAAGTATAAGGAACACAGTGAAATAATACTAAAAAGAAATTAAAACAACACAAATGTAATTAAATGGGAGTCTATACGAAAGTGAACCTACTCATGGATTTTGTTATTAAAAGTGTATAACCATCTCATAGTAATTAAAAAACCTAATAATAACTAATTAGAGTTACATACTTGCATTGCAAGTTTACCATTGTGTACTATATCCAGAGTAACAGTGAATATCAGTATATGGTAAAATAGATGATTAGATTTCGTAAGCTTATAACGTCATACGTTATCAATAAAAAACGTTAAACAAGTAAAGAGAATAATAAATATAAATAAATTTAAAATTTAGTTGCTGAGTGGAAACAAACCCCTTCTTGAATACATACTCAAAATGCCAGTTCACACACAGTGCAATATAGAAACAAAAACAGCTTTTTGTGTGCTTTTGAATTAATTATTTTTATTTGCTAAATGCTGAAGCAGCGCGAACCGCATGGACGCAGTTACGAAAGGCAAGGAAACTGTCTTTGAAGGCGACAATTTAATCGCCTTAGCTATGACTTACCACGCTTCGTGTGTCATACGAAAACAGCCGGGCGATGGTACATTTAATCTAATCTTAGGTCATATGCTTTTGCATTTAACTCAAATCACACTTACGTACTGCAGTTGTAATTCGTTATTATTATAGATCATACGTAGTTTATAGAGTAAATACTATATTATTTATCAAAAATAAATTTACTTCTGAATTTCTTACACGTATTTAAATAATTAGGATTAAATTGAGCATAGAAAGAAAATGTTGATTTTAAAGATAGTAATTTTTTCATAATTACGTTTTATAGAACATAATATTTCTATGACGTAATATTCACATAATTAACCAAGGTTAATAATAAAATAGTTCAATAACATCAAGGAAGTCTAGATTCACGTTTCGTTAGACATTCAGAAATGATTACTCAACAAACGTGTACATTATTAACAAAGATATTCATCGTGTACATTTTTTTCTTGGCGTAACATATACTAATTAAATACTAGACTTTCTGTATTATAAAATAGATGATGAGAAGGGCGCTCGTTAATTTTTTAATCGTAAAAAGCACAGACCAAGACACCGGATGTACGCATATATAAAATATGTAATTATACGAACTTGACCACATACAAGGGCAACTCAGACCGTGACATAATACTGCATTCTTCCACTTTTCATAAATATACAATTTGAGATATATCACAACATACTTTCATAAAACCATGAAATAGTGGATTACATTCGAATTTCTCATACATAGAAATCTGTTACATCTTCATTTTGAAGACAGGCTTGAAATAATTTACGATTTATGTGTCGACAAATTTAATAGACCAAACTAATATTTATACTAGCGGAAGCTCATCAATAATGACGGTTTTTATTATGTTCTGATCTTATTATAATTAGAACAATTCGTGCACAGCGGAAAGCCAGGAATGCTATATTTGTAATAGCAATCCATAATCATAATTAAATCCCAAACCAAAACGTCTAACAATAAAAATAAGAAATAACCGACTACAACTAATCTATAAAATGTTACGTATTTAGGGAGATTTTTATCACTTATTTTACATGACTTTGCAAAGCAAAAACATCGGCCATGTATTGGCCCTAAACTTTCTTTTACGTAGTCAGTATATTTAGATTTGATAGTATATAAATAAAAATATATATTTCATTCATTGCCCAATAAAAGTGTAAAGTATTTCAGATTTTAAATTATTATTAAAAATTATTATAGCCGGGCATTTTTTAGTTTTCAAATTAACTTTAAACCAGAGAAAATATTTATATATAATATTTTAAATTATTTACTAACCTTTGTAACGGGTTTTCACTAAACTTATTTGTGACACTGACAATAAATGTTAAATGTCAAAATATTGGAATATTTAAAACAATTGACATGCATAGTAGATGCGATTTATTATGTATAATTTTCCATACCTATGTAACCATGGCAATATAAATAAGATAATAGCAATTTTGTCGTAACTGGTACACTTTTTGAAGAAATGTTTTAAACAAAAGTTGTGCAGAGTACTAATATCTTTCAATGTTATTCTAACTATTTTTACTGCAAGTATAGCCGTTTCAGAGATATTGTAGAAACTGCAAAAAAAGTCTTAAGTAAACATGCACTTCCGGTTTGAATATGCTTTTCAAAAATAGGAGGTTTTCGCCCCAGGCATATACAAATCTTAAGTTTAAAGTTTCATAATTTTGTCTTCAACGGTGTAGGCTGTAGAGCGCATACACACAGACACACACACACACAGACGTCATTCCAAAAGACTCGATTCAGGGAAGGTCAAAAGGTGTATTTCCGTTAAAATTTCGAGAATTTTTTTTTCGTGATTACAATACTTACTTATTACTTCGTAAAAGAAAGTAAAAACATTGGTATATAACAAATATTTACAAGAAGTGTAAATTTGAAATTCATTCTCCAAATTTTGAAAATTCTTTATATTTTTTCAATAATTTCATACTTATTGAATGATAAGCCAAGATCCCTATGATAATTACATTTAATTGACCGTTTTCCGAACATCTAATAATTTTATTTAATATGAAATTTTGTTAATTTATTTTCTTTAAAACTAAGTATGGCCTACTAAAATTATGTTATAATTAACGGTATCAAATAATACTTTGCGTTGTAATTGATTGATTGAATTCGTAAAATGTTAAAATAACGTAACTATAGCAACTAAATCAGCTGACAAGAACATGCGTTTTATCATTAATATGAGGGGAGAACCATTACAACGCACATTTTCCAAAAATGTAATTAACTATAAAGAAAAACGATAGCAGTTATTCAGCCATGCCTCGACGCATATGATTTTCTCGGTTACGATATAATAACTAAACAACCTCCATATTTTTAAAAGAATACATTAAATTTTTTATAAAATTATGTTCAATAACAAAGGTTCTGTTGTTTGACATGAACTTGGCATCTCGTATAACCGAACAACTGGTGCGTTTCATAACTTTTTATAGCTTAGGCGCAACCAGTAAAAAAATAGAACCATATAGTTTCAGTATTTATCTGATACTTATTGAAGTAATAACCAAAATATCAACAGATTTAAAAAAGCTGATACAAATTAAGCTTCATTTCTGATTTACACTTGTAAATTATTTGTTTTAATATAAGTAATATTTTCAAAAATGTTTAGCTTTAGTGTCGTTTTGCTTATAAGCTCATGAAACATAATTTATAAAACGAATTAGACGGAATCTGTCAGTCCAATTTCATTTAAGAATTAAATCCTGGCTATGGTTGGTTGAGTGAAGCATTGAATAATAATAGAATTAGTTCTGCAACAGCAGCTCTGTTCACGATACAAACACTACTGCAAGTGTTTTATATTTAATTATACATTCAAAGTTACCTAAATAATTTGAATTTATAATCTATAATTCAAACGCAAAACTGAAGTATAAATAATACTTCTTGCGTAATTTCATACACTTGAGTTCACATTTTATGGTTTACGTACTAAGAACCAGTTGTATGATTTCCTGCTTTGCTTGTATTTTCAGTTCGATTCGATTATATTTCCTTTTTTCTGGAGAATTGACATTGTATACTGGCGAATAGAGTATATATTCTTATTATAGAAGTAACAAATAATGCGAGTACATAAAATTAGTAAGAAACATCAAACAAGTGTAAGTAGCTTAAATTAAAACAGAACAACTTTATTCTTTTGAATTGCATAATTTAAAAAAGTATATAATTCTGCGAGAATCTGTTTAACTACAAAATCTAGATTAAATCTACTGTAGCGCGACTTGAACAAAAAACAAAATAATAAACAAAGAAATAAAAATAAATTGTAAAGACGAACTGCAGTGACGCTATAAAAATCTTGTTAATTAACACGAAGAGTACACATATTAAAACAGAACGCTTGGTTACCCCAACAAATTACGTTCATAATTTATTCTGTAAAACATTGAACTCTTTACAATTTTCAACGCCACAATTCCCACATATTACCCGAAGATTCCGTTGCCCTTGGTTGCTTAGATTCTCACAATAAGAACCATCATCAGCATGATAATAATTCCACACAATTTACATGCTTTGCCTGCATTGCATTCGTGGTGTTTCTGATCTTACTCGTCTTTTAATGGCTACAATTACAAGGGCGTTAGTTGATGTTTCAACGCCGATATAGAAACGAGGCGTAATATTTCGTTGTTGTGTTCACAATAGCATTGTATGTGAACTTGTAGTATTTGGTACAGAGTCTTTGAAGTGGCAAGACCATGGAGATATTTTGATTTGTAACGTGTATCTATACAATACAATATATCATGATGTGGCTGGTATATATTCAATTTTCAGTTCTAATGACTATTGGTAATAACTGCATAATGTAATTTCAGTATATTTCTAGAAAAAATTCTCTTACTTGTCCAACAAGAACTAGTTATTAATTATACCCTAATAAAATTGTATTTTCATTTTAAGATAAAACCCATGGTAATCTCTTGCTAACCTAATAACCTTCCGTATAGCATCCTAGCTTTTAGGGGCTATAGTTGGTGAGAGTTGTGAATATAGTAGTAGTAGTCCAAAGAAGTTTATCCATATTGTATTAACCACTGGTTGATGGTAGTACGTATGCAGTCGTTCATTCGTTAATCGCCATCAAAAGCCGATTAGATTTAAACAGAATCGGACGGTCAAATCGTTTTGTTATTTATTCATTCCATTTTTTCTATCTCTGTTTTATTTCTCTTTTAATATAGCTCTCTTTGCCACTCTATTTCATTATACGGTTTCTCTCTGTTTTATATTCTCTTGTTTTCGGATTATGTTATATTCGTGGTGTGGTTTTGGTTTATCTTTAAATATGAAAACAAAAGCAAAATTCTATTTTATAACGGTGTAGAGGGGGAGTTTTTTTTTGTATAACAGTTATCGCTTGAAAAATACCAAAGAAAATTTGAGCAGGAAATCGAAACGGAAACGAGAATTTTTTTTATATATTATCAGGAAAATTCAATTTATATTCAGAAAAGAAAAACGTTTCGATTTATGTAATTTGTTAAAGGGTTTCCTATCAATATATTTATCTATACCTATATTAAAAAAATCTCTTACTAAACAAATAAATAAGGACTAGAACTATACTAAATAAATAATGATTTCTGTTGTTATATATATTGATTGAATACAGAAACTTAAATAATGTAACTAAAGCATGAATGCACTTGCCAAGCGTGCATTCATATGTCTAGGCATTATATTAATAACAACAATAAAATGTAGTTATAAGGATACTACAGTTTGTATTCAATTTAGCACATGTTGCATTCGGTAGTCTTTATTAAGAATGTTGTTTAGTTAAGGGAGATAGTTGAGGGAAATTGGTTCTATCTATATATTTAATTCGGCTATTTCTAACTAAAACTAATTGCCAAATCCAAAATGGCAAAGATAAATATATTAAAAGAGAAATAAAACAGAGACAGAAAAAATGGAATGCATAAATAACAAAACGAAATTCAGCATAACGTCACTCAGTATTCAGCATTAGATTTTGGCTCGATCAATAATGTTTCTCCGGTGGGACAATTTTTCATTTCTTTTAATTTTGTAGCATTTAACATAAAGCGGATGGTTCATTAAGTGATTACCAGAGCGATACAATGTCGTAAATATCTTTGTCAATAAAGATTCTCAAATAATCCACCAATACTTATGCAAATAACGCAAGATGAATACCAAATGTAACATTGTTGACACGCTAATATAATTTGAAATATAATAAATGAAGCATCTTTTAACTTAGTAAATAACAAGTGAACCACAAGCTGACAAATAGGTATAAGAGAAATCAACTAACTCAGTAAAGGATTAGCGTTGGCGACGAGCCAACAGCGCCATTTCCGTATAGCTTTTACGATATCAACAATAATTTTATGTCACTGTAGCATGAAATCATAAATCTGATTAATAAAAATAAAAAAATACGAGTTGTTTCTCTTCCGTTTTTTTCTCCTGATGCATGAAAAGTAAAATAGAGCAAGTCGCCACTGTTTATATAGTTTGTCATTCTTCTGTCACATTTATCTAGGTGTTATATAATAAATAGTGACGTTATTACGTACTAACCCAGTTTTTTAGAGAAACACAAAATCTGATAAGTATAGCTGCTATCTGATTATAATTTATATTCACTTCGGATTGCATGAAAAAAATGCTAGTTGAAAATTGAATTACTTGTTTAAAAGGGCACATATAATTTTGCTAAAGTAACAATAAACACGCAGTAATAATAATAGTATTATTATGTAATTCTACAATAATTAGCACGTGCATACAGTATGTGTATGTATTAGCAAAATAACTAATTTACGCGCATTAATAATTGTTAAGTTTTTATAATTATTACTGCGTCAAAACACTTAGTTAAATAATTTGTTAGTTCACCAATAAAATAGTCTAAATAACAATGATAATAATGTTTGTAGTTTCAATGACAAAAGATAGTGTCAATTCGGACTTTTTAGTTGTTCCAAATAAATTTCATTTATATCGGAAAAAAATTATTGTCGATATTCAAGCAGATATTTTTCGAAATTATTTATATGAAAGGGAAATCACTGGAAAACAGATTAGAGATATCAATTTGCTAAAACAATAATATTCTTATGGAATAATAAGCCATTCCAATCAATATTGAGATTTCACAAGAATGCCCTCTTAACCGTAAAAGCAAAAGTTTTGTTAAATCTTCGTGCGAAAGCCGGCAATACGATAAACAATATTTTTCACTTATTTTTATAAAATCATAAATAGACAAACAAAAGATTCGTTGTGTCATTGTTGAAAGTTTTTACCTTTTCAGAAGAGCGCCAACCAACAACTTTTGCACATATTCAGAGTTCAATTTGTGCGATGTTCAAAGTTTTAACAATGGCAACCCAACACTCACCTGAAACAATGAAAGAACAAAATTTTAGTAAAGCATTAACTTGATTTCTTCTTATATTACACTTAAAAGTTAGTTGCATTCACCAGTTTTTGATATTTTAACTTATAATAATAAGTTATGTTCACATTAGAAAATTTACATTTGACAATAAATGAGTGATGACATTTATTTATTGATATTCTTAATGAAATCAGTCACGGTTACTAATTTGCACAACTCAATGAGGTATTACTATTCGTAAGCATATCGTACAGAACCTAATTTTGAATCTATTTCAGTCTTGCTATTTTATAGGACATTACAAATATTTAGAAAAAGAAACTTATATTACACATCATTAATACCACAAAATATTCTAGAGAAATGGTTATATATTTCAAAATCTACAACTTCTGAAGTATAAGGCTTTTCAAATTTAAAAAGCGAATAGATCTAATTGGGCACCAACACAATATGTGTACCAAATTTGGTAAAAATCAGTTCAGTATCTTCAGAGGAAATGTGATTAATTTTGGTCTTACGATATAGAACTGACATTTTTCGGAAAATATGAAAGGAATTTCAGTAAAAGAATTTTTCTCTTCAATAAAACGAATTAGGCTAGGTATGATCAATAAGATTTAAACAAAAAATCAGTGGTTTTAAGCGAATTTTATTTGATAAAAAATATATATAAATACCTATATAAAATAACCACATCTTAAAAGAAATAATTAAATAATATTTATTAAAATTAACAATTACAGTTCAAAATATTTAAATAATAGTATTATTATTGACACTAATTTTTCTTAAACAATGAATATTTGCATTTAATTAATTTAAAATCTATTGTTCAGTTTACACGAATAAAGTTTATCTCATCAAATAATAGTTGAACTATTATATTCTATATTCTATTGTATTAGTTGTACTGCGAAATAATTATTTCATCAATTTAATAATTTGATTCATATTTACGATGCAGTTGAATTAATACAAATTTTTCGTACTATCCGATAATTTAGATATTCTTTCTTATCGATTTTATTTATGCTGAATAATAGAAAATTTATTATATATATCGTATAAACATGGCTGTAAAAATGTAAAATGATATTCAACTAGCTTTAATTTCCTCTATTGTATATACTTTAATTGTTATAAGCATCAAACTGCTGGTATGCAGCTAATATAAAGGAGAAATGACTGTAACAAAAAGAGTCACGCATAGTTTGCGGCATAAACGCTTCGTGGCCAATAGGGCGTATAACATCATTCGTATTTTTCTAAACGATGAAAAACAGGGCGCTTTGTTTTTACACGTAAACATACACGTAACATACATTAATAGGGCAAAGCATTCCAATGGCGTATTCGTATAATTATTTCACTAATTAGAACTGCTGATATGAGATGAAAGTGGGGTAATCATTACGTTTACGTTAATTTCTATCAAAAGAAAATGAGCTATTTATAATTAAATTCTAATTAATTAAAATGACATGAAGTAGATTATGAATTGATAACTACTTTTAAACACAGTGATCATGAGAGTAATAATTAAGTATAGGCGAATTCACATAAGAAGAATATTTTTGTGGCATGAATCATCACTACACTCCATATGATTATATGTAAAAAGTGTATGATTCATACCACAAAAATGTTCTTCTTATGTGAATTCGACTATATGTAAACATTATCAGAGTCTATGTTGAATCCAATATTTATTGATATATATATATATATATATATATATATATATATATATATATATATATATATATATATATTTTATTTCGAGATCGAGATTGTAACAAAAATATTCGTTTTTGGCATCCTTGAGTTCATATTGACACTTTTCTCAATGACGTCAGTTTAGCTGTCTATCTTTCTGTGTATGAACGCCCCATAACATACAAATATGAACATTTAAGATGTGGGTACCTCACAGAGGAAAAATTCCTATTTTTGAAAAGAATAATTAAACTAGAAGTCATGAGTCCAAATGTGCTTATTCAAGAGCAATATTTTATGATTATTCTTAACCTTTCATTAAATACGTAGGTACCAGACTAAACTTATTTAGTGTGCATTAAAAATACAGCCGAAGAATAACTTTATAACGCTATTATTAGATCAGCTAATAAAGACGCTAGGTTGAATAGATCGGGCTTTTATATTGAATAGAAAAATATTAATAGATATAATAGTATATACTATTATTCTTGTCCGCTTCCAATTGGTTCGTAATTAATTAGTCTACTTAGGTGAAAATTAAACGCAGCAAATAATCAAGAGATTGCCAATGTTCGAGTGGTTCGATAACCACTCCAAGCGACCGCGCATAACTGAAGCACCTGTAGCGATATAGGTGCACAAGAGCACACGTACAACTAACATATATGTTCATATGTTTGTTTATAGTATTATATAGCCTGTGCAACAAACGCACAGACGAAATTATATACGCTCGCAGTTATGGAAACATATCCATTTCCCAAACAAGTTCAAACTGCATACAAACTGATTCCTAACAATACATTGTAAATATTTTGCTAACAGTTTTATAAAGCATTGCTTATTTTGACTAAAATAAAATAGGCACCTCAACATCTGAAGGTGTATTTATCTTTTTGCATTATAATTTAAATTAGAAATAATAATACTTTATTCAAGTATTTATTTATAATTAGAAAAAATATCAAAATGAATATGAGTAAATATCACATATTAGAAATGATAAAGTAAGGAGAAAATAGTTGAAAAGTTTCTTTCGCTGTTTTTGTTTCATGTTTCTGTTTGGCAAGCTAATTAATTCTCATGTTTGTGGTTTGCAAACCCCTCTCACGTCTCTTACATTCCCTTGTTATCATAGTTTACCACCACTGACAGCATCACATTCATTTGTTTTGTAATGGTTACTGTCTACGCATGTGTATCACCGAAATATGCTTGTATACATATATGGGTGTTTGCAACTAAAAGGGAGAAATTATAAGAAAGACAAAATATAATATAATTACAACAGTTTCTGTTTCATTCTACTCCCAATGACGTGGAGATCTTTTCTTCTCTTTTAATCTTTTACAGAATATACGAAATATTCTGTAAAAGATACGCAAACTAAATATATTGCGCATTATATAGCAGAAACGCTGTTTTAAATATTGCAGAATACATTATTAAATTCAAAAAGACATTCTGTCAGTTTTCTAAACCAAATTTTACTATCTGTACAAATACTTGCAAAGAAATCGCAATGATAATATTTATTACTTCTAGCACTTTCGAATAGTAAATTATGAAACTTCTTTCTTAGATTTGAAAAGAATACAATTCTAATTATAAATACATTTTGTATTAGACATCTATTAATTAATTTGTGAATTTTAAGTGACCGAGCAATATTACAAAAACTTAAATATATAATTACATTAATGTGTAATAACACTGTTTAAATATTAGATACAATATTGTACTTGGATAAACATGTTCTGCATCCATTCCACGTGCAGCTCAACACGCGTGTTAACTAATTCATTGATTTAATTCGTATACTGTCAAAATAATTATAGCAGACTAGTTTGCTGATTGCCTTCATTGCGGGATGCATATGTACAATATTAATTTCCGAAGAAATCAATTATAAAACATATAGTTGATATCCGCAACTGGTGCAGTAATATGTATTCGCTATTGTAGTTGCGTAAGAAAAATTGGCAAGTTATTTTGTCTTTCGCAATATTTTTAATTACAATTTTCCTATGAGGCAAACGAATGATTAAAATAAAATTGTTAAATTTATTATTACATCTGTTAATTCTATCCCACAATTACACCTTTTTAAAATTATAATTTCCGAAAGGATAGACTCAGATTTTCAACATTTCCATGCTCCAATTAAATATTGAAATTATTCTTATTGGCATGAAATTAAAATTGTATTGATTAATGTATTTATAAGGAGCTTTATAAAGTGCTTTTGCTTATAATATTATATTTACAAACCAAGCGCGTTTGATTTATAATTTTATATTCATGACAAATTGCATTACTAGTTTAATAATTTAGCATTTAGTTGAGCCAATGAAAGAAGATTTATTTTTAAGCCTTTTATATAACGGAATAGAGCTACGTTTTTACACGAGCTTTTCGAAATTTTAAACCATACGACATATATAAATCATCTGCCCTATAAGTTATTACGTCCTATGCAGACAACTGTACATTATACACTACAAATGTATACGAAAGTAATCATTGGAGTACTTTTAGATAAGTATAAAATTGATGTATGTAGGTAAATAGAAAATTGAATAAATTGTATAGACAATCATATAGCTGTTTAAGTTTGATTGCCGTGCAAGCAAGCAAGACAAATACGATAAGAAATCCGTAAGCGGTGAAATAAGTAACTTAACTTCATGTTCCATTACATTTCGTGTGAATTTCGCTAACGCGTTATTTATTGCTAACAATTTACGATCATAACACGATTTATTTGCGCAAACTTAAACATTAAGAACACCGATAAAACAAAGCCGAGAAACAAGTTAATAACATGAACAACTATATCATGGTACAATTAATATTTACATAATATTAGAGCACATATAATATAACCGGTGCGTACCTAAGACTTGTGGTTCAATCTCGTGGGCGTCTTATGTATTTATTTAGCTGTGACTACACCTGAGTTAACCTGAACCACACTCCTCTGCCCTATAGCTATGTTCATGCCTCATGAGACCTGTTTGAAAATGCACAGATTGTTAGAGCTAACACGGCGGCACCGGCTTTTGCTTCGCCTGCGCTATCCGTGGAGGAATCTAGCGAATTGACACAGGCGGGACCTGCTAGGAACACGTTAGAAGGTGCACCACCCATGCAACCCCGTATAGAACACACACGTGCTCAGTTCTCTGTCTCACGCCATCATAGGAGAAATCCCCTAGAGGAAACTATGTACGTTTATAGCGCTTCTAACCGGGATGTGAAATTGAAAATATAGTTTTTGGTATGATTTTTGTTATAGAGTATAGTAGCATGAACTTTAAGTAACTCTCTTTCAAGAGCTTTGCACCAAAGTTGTCAAAGGAGTCATATTGCAATGCAAATGAATACTGCAGCATGTATCTAAGCGAAACGCTTTGGTTAAAAATTGTTTTAGAGTTTACTAGGTAATCAAATTCCCAGAAAATGATGTTATTTTTTAGAATCTATGCCTATAAACGTCAGGCTAACTCACTCTATACATATATTGAAATTATGTACACCTAGCCATGCCTTGTTTCATACCAAAATACAATATAGAAATATTTCTTATTGTCTTGAAATAATCATTTCCATGTAACCAGAATAAATTTATTTATTTGTAGATAAAAAGACAAAATTTGCAGTAAATAATAAATAATTTATTGTAAAGGTTTTGGTTAAATAAGCCATTTTTGATAAAATTATAATGAATGGTCTATTTAGCAATCTTTTTGGTGACTTCACAAAAGCAATTTACTAACAATTTTTTTTGTGCAGGTATATCAAAACTAAATACTAACATATCACGGTTCAGTTCTTGTTTATTCTATCTCCTTTACTAATATGTATAACTAGACCAAAAAAAGAATTAACTAAGCGATATATTACTCCAGATTTTACGAACATAGGTTATTATAGTTGTACAAAGACACCTTAAACTTGTACGACTGTACTCGTAGTTGTATGTGAACAATACCACTAGTTTGTTGAGTCCAACATAGATTCCTTCGAAGGATAATTCGCTAAGGATATGACTTACTAAAATATTTCATGTAAAACATTAACTAACTGCGTATATGTAGGCAAACAATGTTCGTGCTTTATTTGATAACTAAACCTGCGGTTATTACATTAATAAAACACTATATTTACTAAAATGGAGATTACTCAGTTGCCTGAAACTGGATGCTCAAATTTCCACAAACTGTTCTCTTATGCGTACCAATCGCGTCTGTATTTGTGTACCCATATATTTGCTTTGAACTATACAGACAGTAGTTTGTACATGTGTAACTTTCATTATTATAATACCCCTCCATACAATTTCTGTGGCTCCGTAAGATAAACATGAGATTTCCTCAGTGAAAATCTCCATTTCTTCCGTTTTGGTTACCGGTTCCTAGTTACCGGTTCTAGGTGCGGTTACCGTCGACCGTCCACTCACAGGTTCATTTAAAATGTACGTTTTAAAAGCGTGTACTTCCAACAAAAATCAATTTCATTGTTGTTAATTCTTAACCAGAATGATGTGCTACGCTAAATTATAAATGTACTGTCGAATTTTGTGGCAGATTAAGCTTATATGTTGCCCGCGTATTATTATTTCATTATTTATTGATTTTAATCATATCACAGTTCGTTATTTCAAAGGGCTTAACTATACGGCTTTGGAGTAACGATAAGTTTATCCTACTGGTTGTAAGGAATGTAAAACGAAGATTTTGTTATTATGGTTATGTATGCTCGTGGCCCCATTTTAAGTGGCCCTCGATTTAGTAAAATAAGGATTTATTTTCAAAATATACAAATAAAATAAAAGCCAGTGACTCAATTTAAAAAAAAAATTATAAATTGATAGCCACTTTTAAAAAAAACATCGGCCATGTGTTGGCCCTAAACTTTCTTTTACGTAGTCAGTATATTTAGATTTGATGGAATATAAATAAAAATATAAAATGTTTAAATTTCAAGAAAATATTTTCATTCATAGTCCAATAAAAGTGTAAAGTTAGTTTATTGTCAGATTTCCAAAGAAAACATATGTATTTTAGATTTTAAATGTTGAATTTTATAGTAGTATAAAGAAAATATAATTATTCATTACATATATAGTTTTCAAATTAACTTTAAACCAGAGAAAATTTTTATATATTATATTTTAAATTATTTACTAGCCTTTGTAACGCTTTTTTCATTAAACTTATTTGTGACACTGACAATAAATGTTAAATGTCAAAATATTTGAATATTTAAAACAGTTGACATGCATAGTAGATACGATTTATTATATATAATTTTCCATACCTATGTAACTAGGGCAATATAAATAGGATAATAGCAATTTTCACGTAACTGGTACACTTTTTGAAGAAATGTTTCAAACAAAAGTTGTTCAAATCATTAATATCTTTCAATTTTATTCTATCTATTTTTACTGTGAGTGCAGCCGTTTCGGAGATATGCAAAAAGTGACTCAAATAAACTTGCACTTCCGGTTTGAATATGCTTTTCAAAAATAGGAGGTTTTCTTCCCAGGCATATACAAATCTTAAATTTAAAGTTTTATAATTTTATCTTTAACAGTGTAGGCTGTAGAGCGCATGCATATACACACACACACACACCCACACACACACACACACACACACACACAGACGTCATTCCAAAAATAGTCAGACTCGATTCAAGGAAGGTCAAAAGGTGTATTTCCATGAAAATTTCGAGATTTTTTTTTTACGTGATTACAATACTTACGTATTACTTCGTAAAAGAATGTAAAAAAGGAAAAAGTGTAGATGTTTAGCATCCTAATTCAGAAATACCAGAAATAAAAATTCCATATTATTTCAGCAAAAATTAAAATAAAAAGGTTTTAAACAAATTGTTTATAAGACCAAATAATTACGTTGGTATAAAACAATTTCAATGTTATGCTCTTTATAAAATTAAGTTTTACTTTGTAAATTAAAACTCGCACAGTCTGCGAGAAAGTGGGGATAATTTAATTTTTGTTGCTTTAATGTTTAGATATTACTAATATAACAAATGATTTAAACGTCGTTTGTGATATTTGAATTAAAAATCTCAATACTATTATTTACATTGTTTTGTAAAAAAAATGTAATGTTTTAAAATAAATATAATGACCCATTTACTAGCAAATCTATATATAAATGCAAGGAAAAGTAATATGCATTTTCTTATTTATATTATCTGAAAATTTGTTATGGTATATAAGTTATCACTAACAGCATTTTTATCTCAAACGAATTTTCGGCTTCTTATAAATCCAAGCTTTTTTCTCCTACTCACAACGACCCTTGACACGCTTCCAGTCGATTTCAAATTCCTTTACAATTCGTTTTCGATCATATCAATCCATCTAGTTTCATGAGTTCTTCCGCATTCTCTCATTCCATCAATTTTGGCCAAATATATATTATTAAATAAATAAAACTCAAATTGCAAAATAAATAAGCATTTGGGCAAGCACTACAGCTTCAAGTTCGCTGTATGAATAAGAAGTACATTTATAACATTTCTTATAAAGAAAACATGTTAAGAGTAAAAGGGTTTTCAGCTTTAAAATTTACATCCGAATTTATAGAAAAAATAACTTAATTTTATCAAAAATAACAATGACAATCATGTTAAGTATTAGATAAATGAAGATAGCTGTGATGAAAATGTATATCACAATATTATTATTATTATAAATATCAATGAATTATTTTAAAAAGTCAATGATTAATAATTATTCCCCTATGGCACATAAATTGTAACTTCAACATATTATCAATGACACGCTAAACATATGTAGATCATTCTTTGTTTTATAGTATACTTAAATAAATTTTAAAAATATGTAGCACATAAATCGTATGTTATCTCAAAAAAAGATATAAATATATAATATAAAGTATGCAATGAGAGAAAATTCTTAAGAACATGGAATATTAATATAATAACATACATGCGGTACTGATTTTGATACTATTACCCACTAGTTCGCAATTCGAGTAGAAACACTTCGTCTACTTAGTGAACAGTAGAACGTAATGCGATTAATTAAAACCGATAAAAATGATTAGCGTAAATTGAAATTCTGATGGAAGTGCTAAGATTGCATTCATGCAAAATGGAATAAGTTGTATGTAGCCTACTTTGGAAACAAAACCGGGAATCGAAGACGACTGTGGAAAACCACAGAGAAAATCAATTCAATGGAAGAACATTTTCCCTAATAATATACTTTGTCTAACATACAATTTCTATACCTTTATAATATCACAAAGATTTCCATACTTCGCGGACTAATTAATCATTTGATTTCATTATTTCCATGACAATGCCATTTCTTAATTCAGCAATTTATACGGGATTTGACAGAAATAAATGAAAATAAGGTTTCAGAAATACCAACCACTTCTATTTGAAGAACTATACAACAGCTACGTACACAAGCTTTCGATTATAACAACTTATACGTACAATACACAATAGGTATATGAAATTCGGAATTATATTTCATATCACTTCAATCTGCAAGTACAAACTAGAAATTATTAATGTATACCATATCTCAGAAATTAATTTCTAATTAGGATCATTATCTTAATTAAAACATATCCATTTCTATCTAAAAATAGATTTAAGCTCGCGTAAAAAGTAGCTAATGCTCAATAAAAATGCTAGAAAATACCCCCTTTCTTTTGTTATATTTTAAAAACGACATAGGTCAGTGAAAAACTATTAAGCATTAGCGTTATTACTATTTTTAAGTTGTGAATATAAAATCATTAATCAAATGTGATTAGTTTAGTAACAAATTCTTTTTTTTTATGATTTAGTGATAGATTTTTAATTTTAAATACATTAATCACCATGGTTGTTCAGCAATAAAAACAGTACTAAATGATTAAAGTATTGAATTATTCCACGAAAATTATGTCGAAATTATTTAATTGTAATTTATCATTAATAGATAACATTATAATTCATGGAGCAAACTTAGTTTAACCATTTTGTTACTCTGGAGGGAAAATTACAAACAAAAAGACAACATTTCTGTTAAGCTATTATAAAAAGTGAAAATATTGTACTTTAACTTCAAAAACTTTAAAAAGTAGTCTAGCAAGGGTAAAACATTCATCATCTCTCTCGTTCAAATAAAGATAGAAGCTGAACACTGAAAAATGCACTTAAATAATCGATTTAAGTGCTTTATTTTAAGAAGAAAATTTAAATAATGTATCAAAATGATTCAATGCTTTAAGTCGAAACTTCAATGAGGAACTAAAAACAATTGTCTTTGAAAACACTTCGAACTTAAGGAAAATAATACTACAGATATTTGGGTTAACACTGACAAGAAATGCAGTTCTGTCAAAGAAAAAAATTAACTCAACATTTGAACATAAAACACAATCTCAACAAAAAAAAAACTGTAGGGATATAGATATCAACATCGAGCCTATAATCAGTCATCATCTTACCCATTACAAAATAATCCTTACCGTTATGGTAAGCAGGAAATGTTATTCAATATTTTTGCGTATGAAATTTTTAGATTACAAATCATAAGTGTGTTTTGTGTGTTGGTAACAGTAGTGCAGCTATTTAAATTTATATTCAGCATCAATCTCTAAGTGACCCAACAATTAGTAATTTTATAAACTTGGGTTTTGATAACGAGTATTGCGAACTGTTGACAGACGGATGTATTCTGTAGAAGAGACGACGCATCATCCAGCAACAGTAGTGTACGAACTTACTGACTCGATATACCTAATCCTTTCGAAAGCCATCAACCGAGCGAATTCTATTTAGGTGTAGTAGAGAAGCAAGGTATCCCGGAGCTCTCGCTGCTTCAAATATTTACACTAATTTCTAGATATCCGGATGCCAAAAATAGAACGAAATCTAGATAGAGAGAAAGTGGGGCGCGTCATACATATGACGCAAATGGTATATAAGAAGGAAGAGTACTCTGAATGCTGTCATGTGTATCTCGTTATGGCATTGCTATGACGACGGGTTTTCTTTGATATGATAACAAGAACGATGCCGATTATGCTACTCGTCTAATGGAATTACGACATTTCAAATTTGTACGCAGAATGGTTTCTTCAGATAGACTTGAAATATAATATAAGAGATGAAATTTGACACAGAAGACGAATGCAAGTAACTAGTAAAGAAAACATATTTCATTGGATATTTTTTATTCTTAAATTAAGTCGTCAAATGGTAATCTGTAGTTTCATCACATACCTTTTCAATATACGTAATTTATTATTTTGAGTCTAATTAAAAGTTTAACTTCAGAATATGAAGATGTCAAGGGTAGGTATTACAATATATAGATACCTAAACTGTGTTGCATTTTATTGAAATACGTTTTTCACAAAAAGAGACAGCAGTTCTTGAGCTCAAAAAGTCAGAAAATAAGTACTGAAAGGCGAGTCAAGTGCTTTATGGAAAAGTGATACATATTTTATGTGCACAAAATTGTTTACTAAAAAATAAATTATAACTGTGAAGGGACATCATAATATTAATAGAAACAAATAAGTAATGAAATAAGCCTATTAATTTCCAAAAAAAATAAAAAATTGTAGAGACCGGTAATTTTTATCTACTTTAAAAGATAAATATTGAGTTTATCCGGCTGTCACAAAATTAAAACGTTGTTCTCCTATATTAAAAAACTTTGAAGTAAGCCAAAGCAAATTAATTTCGATATCTTCATAGAAACACACAGCTTGGTTCTTGCAACGGAGCACAAAACGAACAACAAAGATGCTATATCTGAGAAAGTAACAGAGGGGAAGCAAAGAAAACTATTTACTAAATGAATTTTCAACTTTAGTTCATTCCGCATCCACAGCATACGTATCTCTCTCTCTCTCTCTATATAAACAATTTCTTTCCGCACTGAAACGTAAAGCAAACTTTCGAAACGCGACTTCTTCGAAGATCTCTCATTCTTTCATTATGAGACATCCTTTTGCTCTTCCTTATACTAAGTAGGATATGAACGAACACGTCTATACTATAATTTTAGTAAACAGTTTTTGGTGTATTATACACTGGCTTTTCCTTACAGAGTATTATGTACGATAATTCTTCCAAGTCTAATTTTGATATGAGCACTACAAAATTATAAATCAATAGCGCTTTCTTTAAAAAGACAACTCTATAAACAAATGCAGTTTTTGAGGTTTTAATGATAAGTTTTCAATATTAATTTCTGAAATTAAAACTAAGTTACATATGTATAATAATTCTTATTTCATGATAGTAATACAGTCTACGTATTTAATAGCGACAAGAACATTAAGAATATAACGTTACATTTTGCAAATCATATAGACAGAACTTGAGGTGCAAAAGTTTCATATTAAAGTGAAAACTGGCACATATTTTCCTATGAGCAAAGCCAATTACCCAGTTTATATACATTTTAGAAATGAGGGAGATTTCCTCTCGATTCGTGAGGTTGTTACCAAAATATGATCGATCACTTAAGCACTTTTGCATTACTCTTAATTTTGTAGTTGATGTTTTAGAAAATAATTTGTATAATCTGTAAAATTTAATATTTTTTCTTTGGTTTTTCTGATTGCTGAATTTCATCAAAAATGTTAAAAACAAGAATGAAATGTAATTAATATTTAGTATTCTATAGAATATAAAAATAAGGCTGAATACGCAGAATACCGTCCTAACGAAATATGTTTGATTTATTCGTTTGTTAGTTAATGTTGAATACGAAAGAATGCACAATGTTCATGCACTTAACAAAGAGAATGTATTAAATTCAAAGAGAATTCGAGTACACCAGGTTTAAAATACTGGAACGGGCGTTATGGTAGACGGAAAAGACGAAGGATTAAAGAAACAACGAAAGAGATGGATGAAGTTTTAGAATTGCTCAGGTGCAATCCACAATTTACAAAGACACTCCACCGGTTTACAATGTTTTCATTTAGCCTGTAGTCTTGGTTCTAGTATGTATATAGAGACTGAAATAGCGATACCTGTGCTACTGCATTTACCCGTAAGGTATATTATTATTATGACTTGTTGAACTTTCAAACTGATTTAAACTTTAAATTAAGTTCATAGAGCCGCCACCGCCCCCTTACCGCGCCATCTAGTGTACGATTACACAATTAAAACTAAATAATTATAATTAAATCTCAGATGCAATTTTTTTTAACGAAGTGATGTTATGGCTTTATACTATGTTGGCCCGCCTTTCAAAACTACCACAACAGCTAAAATTGTTCCTTAAACTATAACTTCCTGTACGTTTAGCTATTAATTTCTAATTCTACCGTAACCACTTATTACTTTATTGCTACATTAACGAAAATATTAATTCATAAATCAGAGATAAATATATAAAACTCAAGGAAAAAAATCGACGCTTCTAGAAATTGGTAAAGAGGGAAAAATATATAAACGCACACTGTACTATGGTTTCAGTACAACACCGTTCGAAATCTTCATATAAAATTATGGTTTTAACGTGAAAGCAAAGGGTTAACGTTAGTGCTAGTCTACTAGTTATTTGAACTCAAATCAAATGATTTTATAATGGAAGTAAATATCTAGGAAAAGTTTACATCTCCATACAAGAAAGAATATTCTAGTGATGGGCGAATTCGAATGAAAAAAAATAACTTGTGTAATTCGGTTATTGTTTTCGAATGAAAAATAACCTGATGACTTTTTTCTTTTTTGCCTTATCGATATTCACATTATTCGTTTTATAATTTGTAATGAATAACAAACAATGTATAAAAATAACTAAATATGAGAATATTAAATTATGGGCCTGAACCTGATGAATAAAAATAAAATTTATTATAAACGATTTTACTAGAAAAATAACTTTTTATCTGCGGGATTTGAAATCGGAAGTGTGAGGGTGGTTAAATTGCTTGAAAAGAATTGTATAAGTGTTACAATTATTAAGAACTGTTTATGCAGGAACACTTATGAGTATGAGGGTAACAAATACCAAATAGCAAATATCCATATCAAGAATGAATGCTCCTCCAGTTTATTATATGCTGTATACAAAATAATAAATATGTATTTGATAATTGTATGTATTTTCATTTTGCAGCGTAATCTAATCACGTAATAATATAATTTATTACTGAAAGTATTCAAATACTCGTGCAAGTTACAATGCGGGTGATGGCTCTTGCTCATGCGCACTGCTCAGCCTGAATTTATTCGAATGATAATTTAAATAATTATTCGGTTATTAATATCATTCGAATACAAATAACCGGTGATCAAAACTATTCGGTTATTCCCATCACTAGAATTTTCCAAACTTAACCGTACTGTAAAATAAAAATATATTCTAGTAGAAATAGTAAAAAAGAAGAGAAGTCGCAAGACTTCAAGATAGATGTGAGGAAAAAAAGGAAGTATGTTGAAGAGGCTAGAAACGCAAGGCAAAGATTCGATTTTAAGCTTAAAGGAGATTTGGGCTTGTTTGGTTTTATACATGTATGTATGTGTGGCCTAAATCCGCCGGAGCGAACAGAGCTCATACCTCATATGCACACGAAACCCTCTCCTGTTCTCTGGTACAGGTGATGCTCTAGTGTTTGTTATAGGATTTTCAAGCCGTCGCATGCTTTTCTAGACTTAAAAGCATCGGTTTGGTCAACAGAAATTTCTCTTAATTTGTAAGTTAGCAATCATGGATCACTAAGCTTCCTGGTATTATTAAATTTAGAACACACATGCACCAACATTTTGTACAAAGCTATGACTACATTGATTATATAACAGCCTGGCCAACAACAGATTAGTATTTACCAATCCAAAAATAAATATCTCTAAAAAGTATCACAGCCGTTTTTTGTGTACTCTTTACACAAAAAGTAGTTATTGCACAATAAAAACACGGCTACAAATTAGACCATCTTCCACCATAATTTTGTTAAAAACGACTCAACTAAATGAAAAATGGTGATATACATTTGTATCTCGGTATTTTCATGAGTAAAAAATATAAATCAACTTCTAGGTTACCTTTGGGATAGCAATACTGTCTTCAACAACCGGAAGTGTTGTGCGTATTCATCGGGTAGTTTATCGGATGGCGCTAAAGATGAAGCTAATTGATATCGATGGATAAAGACGCTAAGAAGAATGGTAAACAAACGCATTATTTATAACAAAACACTACAGCGTAATTAACTCTTTATTTCTCAGTAAGGAGATAAAGAATTTGGTGTAACGGGCCGTAAAACGAAAATAAAAGAAAGACAAAGACTAGATTGATTATATGTTCTTAAATATTCAGCACTACCTTTAATGAAACATGGCAATAAGGATGCTCAGGCAAACGTCACCTTCTTCAACCAACAAACGTCTTCATTAAGTATTAATGTTCGTATGCGAAAGATATTCAATAATGAGTCGTATGTGAAGCCAAAACGGTGCTAATTATGCCCAATATTTAAATACGCATCAACGCGTATTTAAAAATTGATCAGGTAACCTTAACTCATTTAAATATATATTTGGAAATCCGCAAATAAATAAAGTTTAAACCATATTTCATTTTACATTAAATGTACTATCAATGTCTACAAAAACATATAACAGTATCTACTTAGTTTAAACATCGACAGAGGGCAATATCATATTAATTTAATTTCGATATGGAATTGAGTATTTTATCCCAAAGAATCACAAAGCTAATTCGACTTGGGCTTTAATATCAGTCATGTTAAACGCTTGAAGCAACAAATGGCAAATAATGCTTTATATGAAATTTATCTGCTGTTCCATGTATATTATTGCAAGTGGATTTTGATTGGCACGTATCAATTATGTTTGTCAATTTCAAATAGGATGCAGTCCCCATTAAGTAAAACCAAAATGGGACATAGTCCAAGCAGGAAATTGGGGCGCGGCGCCACTGTTGTTAAATATATAAAACATAATAAAAAATGGGTAATGTAAAAAGAAAATTTGCATGATATTGGGCTTTAAAATTCAGTATTGTAGACATAAGTAAAATGACCCGTTAGCAATAAAATATCCGTTGTGTGGAAGGACTACAAATCAAGTGTATGACATTTAATTTAAACGTTTACTTAGAGTACGTGAGACTCAAAGAGAAACCGAGTCAGCGAAACGCGCGGTGTAACAGGGAAGCAAGAGTAACGGAACAGCCGTGTTCTTGTCGCGTGCGCCAAGTAGCTCTCTCTAAACGTAACTACCGTCATTTGATAGCATTATCATATTTCACGGACATTCAGAAAGGTTATTAAATTTAAATATCAATACGCTTAAATCATCCGGCCGATGAGAACATACAAAACCAATAATAGTACATAGAGCATTGAATAATGGTCAAATACATATACGGTAGTAGTAGTAGCTGCAAAATTTATTTATTCTTGCCCTTCCGTTTTCAATGTACAATAGGATTTTATATAAAAACATCGGCCATGTTTTGGCCATAAACTTTCTTTTACGTAGTCAGTATATTTAGATGTGATTGTATATAAATAAAAATATAAAATGTTTAAATTTCAAGAAAATATTTTCATTCATTGTCCAATAAAATTGTAAAGTTCGTTTATTGTCAGATTTCCAAAGAAAACATATGTATTTTAGATTTTAAATGTTGGATTTTATAGTAGTATAAAGAAAATATCATTATTCATTACATATTATTATGGCCGGGCATTTTTTAGTTTTCAAATTAACTTTAAACCAGAGAAAATATTTATATATAATATTTTAAATTATTTACTAACCTTTGTAACGGTTTTTCACTAAACTTATTTGTAATGTCAAAATATTTGAATATTTAAAACAGTTAACATGCATAGTAGATACGATTTATTATATATAATTTTCCATACCTATGTAATTATGGCAATATAAATAGGATAATAGCAATTTTCTCGTAAGTGGTACATTTTTTGAAGAAATGTTTCAAACAAAAGTTGTTCAAATCATTAATATCTTTCAATTTTATTCTAACTATTTTTACTGTAAGTGCAGCCGTTTCGGAGATATGCAAAAAGTGACTCAAGTAAACATGCACTTCTGGTTTGAATATGCTTTTTAAAAATAGGAGGTTTTCTTCCCAGGCATATACAAATCTTAAGTTTAAAGTTTCATAATTTTATCTTCAACAGTGTAGGCTGTAGAGCGCATACACACACAGACACACACACAGACGTCATTCCAAAAATAGTCAGTAAAAAAAAGTAAAAACATATTTTTATGTACCTATCAAAATTTACACAAAAATGTGAATATTAGTGTTATTTTTAGGTTAAAATTAATCTTTAGGGGTCTATTTGGCATTGCACATCGTGCTTTGCTCACACGCTATGCACAAACGATCAATAAAAATCACGAATGCATAAAGTGCTAATTTAAAATGGAAATAAGACATCAAAATACATATAATGTAAAAAAAAAAAAAGGTATACCTTTACAGTTAAAAATATATGAAATTTTAAAACAATTATACCAAAATTACACTTCGGAAAATACATTCAATGACACAAGGTTATTTAGCTTAAAGTGAGCTTTCATAGCGAATTGTTCATTTTGAATGAACAACACATATGTATATGTAGATCTAGCGATTGTAATAATATAATATATATATATATATATATATATATATATATATATATATATATATATATATAAAATTATATTTTCATATGGTTTAGCGAAACAATTTAAAAATCATACTTTTTAATTGAAGGTATATTATTTAGTTTATTATCGAAAATGAATATCATTTTAAAAAATGAAGCATTATTCATTTGACTATATTTAAAACATTTGCGTTTACACATTAGTTAAATTAAATATTTATACATTAATATATTAAATTATGATCTACTCATCAAAATATCTCATTTCAAAAATGTTTAAACACACAAGCAAAGCACTGATGCCATATTAATCCATAACTTTGATGTTAAATATATGAATATTGGGGACGGAAATGTTTATAAATACTGAAAATAACTGAATTTAAATGATTAATTTTGTTGTTTTCAAAATAGAGATTGATTTAGTTATTTAGGCAAACATCATGTACACAACAATGCACCCCACTTGCATGACAAAATTGTATGACAAGCGTACATTCCTCTAGTTCGAATAAGATTTTTTTTATTATTTCACAAGTTTCCCAATTTTATTCGTTAAAACACCTACATTCAGATTGTTTACAAATTATAAAAAGAAAGCTCAATAATAATTGACAAAGAAAAGAATTATAGTAGTTTAAATTAGATATAACGCCACGCAAATAAATTAAAACAAGTTCTATTTTATGCGACTAGTTGCGTAACTCGGTTGTCCAACAAGTTGGCTGTTGGTTGCATCATTTAATGGGCAACTGGTTGCTGACAACTGTTGCTGAAAATATTGCTCAATTTAAAGCCAGAATATATTATTGTGAAAACTAAATATGTTCGATCGTATTAAGTTTAATAGATTTATTATAAATGTCTGTTAACAATTTAATTTACGATTAATAAAATTACAATTATTTTAATATTTTTTTAATTTAAATATACGACGATACCGCTGGTATTCAAACCTAGAACCGATAAAATTTACTCAATTGTTGAATATTTAGGAGAAAAAAAAAAAACTTTGTAGTATTGCGTTTAAACGAAATTTGTACTTAGTTGTACATAATTGTAAGTATGTATTTATATACATACATATGTAACTTAGTAATTATTTTAGTATTTTGTCAAGAATTTCAAATTTCCGGATCATAAAACTGTAGATGAAATATTGATACATATAGGCGAATTCACATAAGAAGAACATTTTTGTGGCATGAATCATACACTTTTTACATATAATCATATGGAGTGTAGTGATGATTCATGCCACAAAAATGTTCTTCTTATGTGAATTCGCCTATAAATATACCTAACTATTTCTTTCTTATATGCGCAATAATAACGCTAAAGTGATTATAATGGAATGGCGCACCACTCGGATCGTAAATAGTGAAATAGAAGGCATGCGTTAGACACATTACACATACATACACGCTATTTCAATCATTAAACGGTGCCGCCAAACACGGTCAAACACAGAGCTAATTATTCGATAGATCCTTTGGTTTACACAGACCGCCTTTTGATTCCGTTTGGAACAGGGATGAGAGCACGCGAGAAAAGGGGTTGGTGTGGTAGTTTGCACAAGGCAATGAGGCAGCAGACAGCACGTCTGCCTGTCACCGTCAAACGGAGACGCATCACACGCGTAAGACAAAGACACCGAAACGCATGAATATACCTAAGCAATGAATACGAATCCGAAACAAAGAGAAAATGATATCTTGCCGTGTGCAAGTGTGACGATACTAGTGCTGTATGTAACTTCGCATGGAGTGTCGGTAACAAAGATCGACTGATTGATTGACGCATTAGAGCGATAGAGATGATGCCGTAGCAGTATGTTCGGTTTGGATGTTGTGAACAAAGACCCAACGATACTACATACTATGGTTGTAAGTGCGACAAAGATGTGATGTAAAACGCAAGCGAGACACGATATTGCAATAAACCGGTTGTGCGACGAAGACCGTAGGAGTGGTTAAGCTCGTGGCGTGTAGTGGGGGAAAAAGGATAGAACGATCGGCAGTGTAGTCGGGTTGGAGCAGGATGAGTGGAAAGTAGTAGTGGGAGAGTGGGTGAAAGCTCGTGAGGGTTTAGCGATGGAGCGGGACGCGGTATCGGTGTGCGCAGGTTTGGCCGGGTGCACCACTGCCTGCCGGGATATTGATGCGCACCTCACTCAGGTAAGCGTTCCAGGTAGCGGCGAACTAAGCTACGTCCGTGCACAGGTGCTCGCGAATAAGACCAGCATTACTGCTGCTGTGACGCGTACTCTGCCGTGTTGAGGGGTCGCTGGTGGCTGCATGGAGATGGAACAGATCCATCGCAACCTGGAGACGACGAATGAGCGAGCTTGTCTAATCAGTAGCGTATTTAGGATTTTAACCGACTATGTATACGTCGCACGTTCATCACTAAATGAAATTAACTACACGTGTCCAGATTGAAATCACTTTTGTTTCTCCCTCAGAACGATACACCCTTTCAGCTTACTTCTACATTTCACTGCTACCTCCTCATATGTAAAATATAACACTGCATGTTTGCAAGTACCTATATCAGTTTTCAATATTATTTGTTCAATAATATATATTTACTTTCTTTTACGAAGTAATAAGTAAGTATTGTAATCACGAAAAAAAAATTTCTCGAAATTTTTACGGAAATACACCTTTTGACCTTCCCTGAATCGAGTCTGACTATTTTTGAAATGACGTCTGTGTGTGTGTGTGTGTATGCGCTCTACAGCCTACACCGTTGAAGATAAAATTATGAAACTTTAAACTTAAGATTTGTATATGCCTGGGGCGAAAACCTCCTATTTTTGAAAAGCATATTCAAACCAGAAGTGCATGTTTACTTAAGACTTTTTTTGCAATTTCTGCAATATCTCTGAAACGGCTATACTTGCAGTAAAAATAGTTAGAATAACATTGAAAGATATTAGTATTCTGCACAACTTTTGTTTGAAACATTTCTTCAAAAAGTGTACCAGTTACGAGAAAATTGCTATTACCCTATTTATATTGCCATAGTTACATAGGTATGGAATATTATATATAATAAATCGCATCTACTATGCATGTCAATTGTTTTAAATATTCCAATATTTTGACATTTAACATTTATTGTCAGTGTCACAAATAAGTTTAGTGAAAAACCGTTACAAAGGTTAGTAAATAATTTAAAATATTATATATAAATATTTTCTCTGGTTTAAAGTTAATTTGAAAACTAAAAAATGCCCGGCCATAATAATTTTTAATAATATGTAATGAATAATAATGTTTTCTTTATACTACTATAAGATCCAACATTTAAAATCTGAAATACATATGTTTTCTTTGGAAATCTGACAATAAACTAACTTTACACTTTTATTGGACAATGAATGAAAATATTTTCTTGACATTTTAACATTTTATATTTTTATTTATATACTATCAAATCTAAATATACTAACTACGTAAAAGAAAGTTTAGGGCCAATACATGGCCGATGTTTTTACTTTCTTTTACGAAGCATAAGTAAGTATTGTAATCACGAAAAAAAAAATTCTCGAAATTTTAACGGAAATACATCTTTTGACCTTCCCTGAATCGAGTCTGACTATTTTTGGAATGACGTCTGTGTGTGTGTGTGTGTGTGGCTATGTGCGCTCTACAGGCTACACTGTTGAAGATAAAACTATGAAACTTTAAACTTAAGATTTGTATATGCCTGGGAGGAAAACCTCCTATTTTTGAAAAGCATATTCAAACTGGAAGTGCATGTTTACTCAAGACTTTTTTTGCAATTTCTGCAATATCTCCGAAACGGCTATACTTGTAGTAAATATAGTTAGAATAAAATTGAAAGATATTAGTATTCTGCACAACTTTTGTTTGAAACATTTCTTCAAAAAGTACCAGTTACAAGATCTTATCTTATTGATATTGCCATAGTTACGTAGGCATGAGAAATTTTATATATAGTAAATCGCATCTACTATGCATGTCAATTGTTTTAAATATTCAAATATTTTGACATTTAACATTTATTGTTAGTGTTACAAATTAGTTTAGTGAGAAAACGTTACAAAGGTTAGTAAATAATTTAAAATATTATATATAAATATAAATGTCCGACCATAATAATTTTTAATAATGTGTAATGAATAATTATATTTTCTGTATATTACTATAGAATCGAACATTTTAAATCTGAAATACATATGTTTTTTTAGAAATCTGACAATAATCTAACTTTACCACAATTTTACTGGACATAATTAATAAAAATATTTTCTTTTAAATTTAAACATTTTATATTTTAATTTATATACTATCAAATCAAAATATACTGACTACGTAAAAGAAAGTTTAGGGCCAATGCATGGCCGATGTTTTAAGTATCAAGAAACTTATTTAATACTTATACTATATAACAAACTTTCGATTTCAATAACAATTGCATGTACATACATACCTACTACACTATCAAAACCAAATTGGAAAAGCACTCAAGCCGATTGGTTTGCCGATCATTCAAAATTGAAAATTGCTTCGCTCTATTTCATTTAAAAGTACAATTTCAAAGATCATTTCTAATTTTCTCTTACAATGGACAAGTATTATTTAGAAAAACAATAATTAAATCAAGGAAGTTATACATCGTTCTTTAATTACGAAAAAATGATTATTTGAAGAGGAAAATTTAATCTTTCATGATAAGCAAATAAAAATAATTTTGAAAGTGTATTTATTTCAATATTTAGAGATTGAATATTTTTACTCTTTATAGAAGAGGGAAATAATTTACAAAAACAAATCAGTTTCATTGCATTTAAATTACGTTCGACAAAACATAATTATATACTTTAAACTATTTAAAATTGGGCCATTCTGTTTTTAGTGCATCATTTTCTGATCGAACCTCATGCGTATTCCCATTATATAAAAAACCATATAAAATAATTAGTGAAAAGATTTTAAACTTTTGAAACATCTACAAACCCTTAAAAAAGCTTCACCATTTTTGTAGCAATACGTATAATAGCATAGATACAAAAGTTTAGTTCATCTATGACCCATAAATATTTTACGCTATTTGTACGTAATAACGCTTACGACATAATTGAAATTTTGTGACAATTTTCCGAAAACTGATGGCGATTGATTTGTTCGACACATGTGTTCGTTTTGCGATACACGTTCTCGCGTTTAGTGATGCCATCGCCAATTTTGACATTTTATTGACGAAAAAAGCAAACAAAAACAAACAGAAAATGATGAGTGACGGCTTCGAACTCGATCGTGTCACGAACAAGTGAACATTAATCGATCTTGTGGTTTATGCTTTGGGACCAGGTGAAACCAATAAAGGTATACAAATATTACGCTTATGTAAACACAGACGAATGTAATCAGACATGAAGTAGATTTTTTCAAAAGCTACTATTTATTTATAATTTTAATATTAATTTCGCTTTTAAGAAACCTGTGATTACAATTAGCAATATTTTTTTAATTTTTAGTTCAAAGAGCTTATGTATTTGAGCATGTATCAATCATTTAAATCAGATGATTTCATATGGATTTTCACGAATGCAAACTCACAGCCATAAATAGGTATGCATTTTCATTGGTTCAGAATCGTAGTGGAACCAATGAAATCGTGTAGTTTCGTCTTGAGGTTTAATTTGCGAAAAATCAAGTGAATTTAAAAAGCACATACATCTTTATATTTTTGTTGTTGTTATGCGGCAGTTAATTAATTAGAGTGTTGCTTTTCTAACCTCAAAAGAAGATCAATCAATTTTTTCAAAATACATATTTTTTCCTTTCTCACCAGTTTTTTTAATATATAGGTAATACCTACATAAAAATATCTATCTACTTTGATGAAAAGGAAAAGTTGATCAATATGATATATAGTATTTTTTGTTCCTATAGAAATATATATATATATATATATATATATATATATATATATATATATATATATATATATATATATTTATATATTTCGAATGCTTTTGAAACAAATATGAAAAGCTCTCACATAAATGTTTTTAAAAATGTACATACATTTTCTTGTTTATTTAAACTCAGTACAGTATACGTATACCTACATTGTTTACATTTTTATAAAATACAAAAATAAATATGTTCCAGTATAGAAATAGGTATACCTACTGGAATTCATGTTTTACGTATATAAAAGAGCTGTGAACTTGATACAAAATACGAAACAAATAAAATAGTAAGTCTGTTCGCAAGCTATTTAAAAACTGAAAAATTGTTTGAGAACTCAAAAATTGTTAAGCCTACGAGTATATGAATTATTGCAAGCATTCTTTTTTGCTATTTATTGAAAATAACAGCTAAAAATATTGAAAATGATCAAAAATAATCGCAATTTTCTTACGTTAGATCTTGCGGAGCTAATTTAGTTAATTATTTATTAGTATGAAGTAGTAAATAAAGTTTAATTTTGAATAAAAGGTAATCTACAACAATTATTTAAACTAAGTTTTTTAATTTGGATTTTAAGTGTCACACTGAAAACAGTTAAACGTGACAACACTGTAACTGTCAATCCCTGATGTTAGTTCTTAAAACGATTATGCAGACTTTTAGCTAGTGCTGCGCTCTGGGACAAGTGTGCAGAGGGAATTAAAAAACTTGGGGTGGATACCGTCGTCTGTAGTTTATGCCGTCATACATACATAGTTTGCAGTAACTAAAGATACAATTTATACGTGACTCTGTAGTATAAACGCGGCACATGCGCGTCCTTGTTTAACTTGCAGCAAATTCATAATGAAAACAAACAAATAAACAAAAGAGTTTTTTTTAATTTAATCTTTGAGGATTGAAAGTATTATGAACTATTATAATATGACACTCCAGATTGTAAAGCTCTATATTTATGATTTATAAACAAATTGCTTTATTTATTATTTAAAACCACGGTGTAATTTTATATTTATTTAATTCATGATACGGTATAATCATCGTTAGAAAATTTGTATGTCAGTGCATTTATTGAAATATTTTGTTGAAGCATTTGAGAAATAATTGTAAATTATTTAAGATTATCTGAACAATATAGTGGGTTCATTAAAAAAAAAAGTAGAAATAAATAAATGTCAAGAATATGCTAGGGAAATATATAAACAATATTTCGAATAGTGTGGCAACGAATGAAAGAAAGAAAGTCTTTCGACCGAATAATATGAAGGGCAATTTGGCGGCAGCGCGGCAAGATGAAGCTAAAAGTGAAACGTAACATTGGACACGTCGTGACGCACCTGTTCGTCCATTGGGAAACCATTACAGATATATTAGGGCGGTCGCGATGCGCAGCCAGGCGAGCCAGTACTTCCTAGCAGGATATACATAGTAGAATCACAGTCTATCCGTGAACATAAGTGTAACGGGTATCTAAAACGACATGTAAATGCTGCCATTTACATCAGTCACCATCAAAAAGAGAATGGGAATATGAGACATGTTGGTACCACGTGTAGATAATGTACAAGTGGCGACGGAACCCGGTCTAGAAACAATTTCGACTGAATTTTGTCATTTTTATGGCACTTCAGCACGATAACTTTATGAAGATATTATGGTTAGGTAGTAATACTATGATATGATGGCAGCTTGTCTACATGTTTACCTTCAATAAGTCTTTGTGTAAAATATCTTAGGAATATTTTTATAATAATATTTGCCAACATATGTACCTAACCTACATAGGGTAAGGTTGCCGAAATCGCACCGGCACCTAAATCGCACCACTGTTGATTTACAGAAAACTATTCCGCTAATTTTCTATCTATTTTGAGAAGTAGGCAGTAGTTTGAAGCTGTGCAGAAAACTGCATGAGAGTGCCGCGAACCGTTTTGATGACAAATCATCTCAAAAGTTTAGTGTGCTTGAACTGTAATATTCCGGTACCCGTTGTAAGGAATTAGCCACGAAGTAAATGATATAAATAAGTAAACTCACATCTAGGATAGGAGCACAACTTGTATTTTATCGAGTTAACAGGCTAAAATAACTTTTTTATTGATATTTGGGGATTAAAAACGCATTTTTATCATAAAATGACAAGTTTCCTATATCGCACCACTAGTGAGTTTCTCAAATCGCACCGGAAGAATGGTATTGTTTTCTTTGTAATGAAGAAAATATTGAATATATGATACGTTGTCTAATGTGTTTTCTCAAAGTACCTATCCTTTCATTATATTATTTCCTAGTTTATTATCAGTTTTTATAAGAATTATATGTTTTGTCTCTATGTTTTAAGTATCTGTTCATCATATTTTATGACCAAACTACTTTACCATTTAAACTAGGTACCATTTTAATACAGAGTGTGATTTAGGCAACCCATGGTGCGATTTGGAAAACTAGATCCTTAAATCGCACCTCTTGCAGGTTTTTTCAAATTTGTTTAGAAAATAGATTTGCAATGGTAATAATGCGTTTCCACTTTGGAATTATCTGGCCTTCACTAAGTGTTAAGCATTACTGATATTAAAAGCCAAGTCGTTTTAGCACCGCTGGTCTTCACAAAAAATATTCAGCTCCACGTCGTAATTAAATGAATATGATGCTGCCCTTTGTTGATTGCATTGCGCAAACCAAATTTTCAAATATTTTGTCGTTGAGTAATTGATTCATTATTACATTTTACTTCAAAACACAACGATGCACAAAAAGATATTAATATGTATGTCAAGTAAAACGTGAAATCTAGGGGATTTTGCCGTTTTTGATACACATCCGCCTGAACGATCTTTAAGTACGCGTAAATGCGTACTTAAGTATTGAACGTACTTGGCATCGTTTTGACTCACCTTCACATACTACTCATTATCAAGTATCTTTAGCATTCTAACTTTAGTGCTTAGTGAAGACGAGGCATAAGATATCAAATAAAACATTAGTAGTGATAACTTGACACAAAATCATGTTCCCTATATTAAATCGGGGAAAATCAGATAAGTGGTGTGATATAGACAACCTTACCCTATATTTAGCATCATAATTACATTATTATACGAAGTAATAAGTATTGTAATCATACTTCCAATGAAAATAGTTACAATTTATTATAATGAAAGATATTAATATTTCGCACAATTTTTATTTGAAAATTTTCTTCAAAACGTGTACCAATTATAAGAAAATTGCTATTGAAATTCTTAAATATCTTATTTATGTTTCCATAGTTATGTAGGTATGGGCAATTATATATAATAAATCGTATCAACTATATATGTGAATTGTTTAACAAGAAAACAAAATATATACAACTACAAGTACTTGTTGCCTATATATGTATATACATACGACACATGCATAGCAACATAACCAAAAACATGACGCTAGCAATGAATAGGTAATAAATGCGCTTACATTTTACAATAGATGCCATCCTGTCTACCAATTGATATCACAAACACTTAAAAACGTTTCAATTGTTAGTTTTTACATATTTTCGATCTGTTTTTCTGGTTATCTCACAATTATTAATGCACAAACACGTGCACCACATGAAATGAGAAGCCATAACTAACGCACTAACACTGGCCACAAGTGCAATGCGCAAACTCGGAAATATTATTAGAATTTTCTATAATAATATAGGGGACTAGATATTTATTTGTTTATGTGTATTACTTTTTTAATATTTCAACGCTTAAATTGTTTAATTTATATAATTAGTAGTTTTAATTTTTATACACAAAATAAAGTAAATTCTGCTAGTTGTGTGTCTGCTTTTGTGTGTACAGCCTAAACTGTTGAAGGTAAAATGATGAAACTTTAAACTTTAATAATAGAAGCGTTGAAATATTTAAAAAGTAATACACATAAACAAATAAATAAAGTCCCCTATATTATTCTAGAAAATTCAAAGTGCATTTATCACCTATTCATGGTACCTAGTTGTCATTATGTTGCTATGCATATGTCGTATGTATGTATATGTATAGGCAACAAGTGCTTGTAGTTATTTTGTTTTCTTGTTAAACAATTGACGTACATATATAGTTGATACGATTTATTATATATAGTCGAGTTCACATAAGAAGAACATTTTTGTGGCATGAATCATCCACTTTTTACATATAATCATATAAAGTGTAGTGATGATTCATGCCACAAAAATGTTCTTCTTATTTGAATTCGCCTATATATAAAAATATTTCGTTAGGTTTTAAATTAATTTGAAAACTTACAAATGTCCTGCCATAATAATTTCTAATATAGGGTAATGAATAATTATATTTTCTTGAATGTTTAAACATTTGTATTTTAATATCTTTTCCTATCTAAACAAAATATAAAGGATACATATATAGCTGTAGACGGCATATAACTAAAATTCTCTGTGAAAGATAATAACGAGGAGTGGAACGACTTGAATAAAAGAGAAATTCCATTTTATAGAGCGTGTCTGATGAATGAATGAATACAAAGCAACAAAGTATTGGAAATGAGGGGTATAGATGATACGGAGAAAACGAAACAGCGCAGCGCCAGCGCCGATCTGTGGAAGTGACGCAATTGCAAAGACGCGATGCCCCGTCAACACCTTTTATGATGGTCGTAAATAATCCCCTGAACCAGTGTAATTAATTGTGGAGGGGTTTCGGTTCGTTTGCTTGCGCCAGGGTTGCAATTAATAGCCCGCCAGCCACGTTACTATTTATAGATCGACGTGCAAGCTCCAATGCGAAAATCTCCACCAATCCCAATCTAATTATTGGTACCTAGCCACCTTTGAAATAACTGACTCTAACGGCTGTCATCAATCCACACCACAAGTCGCACTAAATTTATAAATACGTCACACACGATAATGCTACTAAAATACCATCTAATTAAATATGTATTATAGAGTTTGTCTACTGGCCCATCTAGACGTCTACTTCAAAAATAACATAAGATTTTATCGAATCTCTAAATTAATATAATCGTTTTAAATAGTTATCTTTATCTAAAACAAATATTAGCAACTTACTTAGTACTTACTCAATACTTTCAGATGTAGTGATATGTTTTTATCCTCAATGTTTATTGGTGTTTTTTACCTGAAACAAAGAGAGCGTATTATGAAAATAAATACCTACGTATTTTATATTATGTATAGCAACACAACTAAAGTAATATACATATTTTATTTTATTAAAGAGTTCACATTTTTTGTAAATTAACCATTTTTATTTTAAACACGCCCTACTGTAGAATAATAAAATAGCATATGCACAGAAAATAAAAAATAGTGCACTATAAAAATTCTAATTAAATGAGATTTAATTCTGTAGTAAAACCATCATGCACGATTCATGTGGCCAGTGTAAATTCCGAACGCTGGGTCAAAGGTATATCAAGGTACTAAGTTGAAACAAATCGATAAAATTTAATGTGACCAACGAACAAATGTTATTGCATCAGGTAAAATTTATCACTGCAATTAAAAGAGTATGTGAGTAATAGTTCCAATGAAGTCGGTTCCTAACTACGAAGATTTATTGGGTTTGGATATCTTTGAAAGCACCGTGCCGCCGGCTCTGCAAAAAATACTGATTTACTGAACTTAACTTGAATATAACGATCTATACCCTTTCAAATTGAATTTATAATTTTCTTGAAATTTCTAACAGATTGCATTTATCATGTGAAATTAATTTAATAGGGTTGGAAAACAACCATACACGCATTACAATTACATTGTAATGTATTCGGATTTATCGCATTTATTCCCTTTTGAACTGAAATGCTACTTAATTATTTAAAATAAAATGTTTGTTATTGTTTCGAAACTTTTACTATTATTAGTAATACGTCAAAGGATCTCCACCAAACAAATGAGAACGTATTGCTACGAATAAGTTCATCAAGTTCAATTTCTGGAAAATTGATCGATGAGTATTAGAAAACTTAGCAAATTACTTACTAACACAATATATTGTAGACAACACTAGATATCATATCTATTTCTTCATCAGAATGGCTGTGAATGCGCAACTTTTAACATTTATATCTTTAAATATATACATACATATAGTCGAATTCACATAAGAAGAACATTTTTGTGGCATGAATCATACACTTTTTACCCTCTACATTCATTCATATCTTGACAATCTTTCGCTATTCAACTCTATCCTTATAAACTTCTGTTGCTTCATTCAAATTCATTAAATTCTTCACATATTCTCTTCTGTTCCGCTTGCTCACAACTTTTCTTTCGCGCTACTCATTCTCAATCATTTGTATCCTCTTATTTCGAGGACAAAAGGGTTTTCTGCCACCCCAATTGATGGGAATAGACATGAAGTTATGTATGTATTTAAAAGATTAAAAATAAAAATTGAAAAATGATTGATAAAACAATGAAAACACAAATTGTTTTATAAATTGTATTTTTTAAACAAATCGCTTTTGATTTAGAATTATGTATTTTTTACAATCTATAGATGCAAATTGTACTATATGTTTAATTTTATTTAGTTGAACCGTTTTTGAATTGTCGTTTTTATTGCATAAAAGCCACTTTTTCACGCGACCCTCGAAAATCTTGTTTTATAGAAAAAGAATAATGGCTTTGTTGTTTTTTGTTTTATTTATTTAACTGTATTTGTTTCACTATACAAACAACTGGCAATTTGATGATTGACAGTAAAATACAAAAAATAATTCATAACTTCAGAGTTTCAAACAAATGCGCACACACATGAGAATTCAAAGTATACTTTGTAGATATGTAAACCACCTACAAAATTCATATTCAAACTACCAATAAAAAGCAAGGTCAATTTATTCTATACCTGAATACATAATTGGAACATATTTATATAGCAAATGAGTGGATAATTTTTTTAACAAACTAGCATGTTATTAATATAAATATTTTCAATTGCCGATGTTTTATTTGTACTTTATGAAATTGAAATATCTTTAAGAATAATACATAAATATATATGCTTACACATAAAATACTAGCTACGTAGGGTTGGTACTGCAAACGTAAGAATGCGCAAGATACTAAGATGTGCTACTTTTTATACAAACGTAACTATAAAATTATTTTGAGAAGATTAGTCCAAATTAATTGTTATTTAAAGCATAGAAATGATTATCAATAATAAAGGCATAAGACACAAATAATTATTAAGGTAGCAAGACGTAGAAGAAGAAATAGAAGGTGATACGGTGACATTTCATGAAGATTTATCTAGCAGTAATTAATTAAGACACCTTAGGTTCGTTCAAAAATTTAAAGGGTAGATTTTTCAACATTTCCTTTAACGCTCGTCCACCGTAGAGACAGTAGTGTTGTATACAAGGGTAACAAAAGAAAACGAAGACAGTAACGAGGAAACAACGCAAATAAAAAATAAAACAAAAGAAAAACGGAACACCATCAATTCTGATTACACAGAAACCATTTGTCTTTTATCCAAAAAGAAAAAATACTATCCTTAAAAAAATATTGAATCTAAAGTGAAAAACGTAGATGGAAAGAAAGTAATAAGATTTCTAACATAGTTGAGTGTAAAATATCAATTTGTAGTAAAAAGGAAATAACGCACGGAAAATTGGGTGTCCATTGGATATTTATGGAATACTAGGAGAAATTTAATTTGGCAATGAAAGTCATTTCAAAAACATCACTGTGTGCCACGGAATAAATCGAGTTTTTATTATGAATGAGCGAGTGAGCTACATTGAATTTAATATCTCGATAGCAAGAACGAGCTAGCGCCAAATATCACTCTCAAACGTAGACGGCATTACGGATGAATTAAACTTTTATCTATGCAAAATCTAAAAGGAAATCTAGAGTTGACCACTTTGTTAGGTTTATTTATCCCTCGTTATACATAAAATGGAACTTGCTGTAAGGACGTATATACATGAAATTAGTTACGCTTCTTTTTTCACCATTGAATAAAATAAAGACTGATCTAATTAATTTTTTTATGAAAACTTCAGGGCATTTTTATAAAATAGTAAATTTCGCATTTTATAGTATGATTTTTTTATCGCCAAGAAATATCCGTAAAAAAAACATTGTTTCGTGCCATCTTATTAGTGCATAATATTTAATGTTTAAGTCGATCAAACTACACAGAGTTTATGAATTCGGTTGTCTAAAATTCTTAGTATAGAAATAATAGATTTTAATTTATTTAATTACAATTTATAGGCAGTTTGTGGCTTTATTATCTCTCATGTTAAACACTGAGTATCTCATTGTTTCCGGCATACTAACATAAGTCAATACAGATTAGCTGTGACGTGACATATACTCAAACATATATGTACATTATTAAACAAACAAAAAGTAATAATTGCTTCCAGGACATAATTAATTAATAATTTAAAATTAGAATAAAGAGGATTTTTCAGATAAATAAATGGTTATTCTTTTGTCAGTGGTGTAAGTGCGTGGTTTGTGTCATGATTAAAATAACATTCCATTTTCGTATGTGTACGCCGAGAACACGGTGCGGTAGAAGACAGACACGGAAAATCAAGCAATTTAACAAAGTTTATCGGTGTTTCAGCTGCGCGTACTACCGAACTTTGTAACCCAAAGTGCTAACCGGATATTCGATTAGTTTTCGAGGAAGGAATATCCTAGCACCGCGCGCTCGGTGTTCCGCTCATTTTCGCAATGGTGTGGGACTGGGGCGCGGAGGTGTGTGCGACGTGCGTCGCGTCGTGAACAGCGCCGTTTCGTGGTTAAAGGGTGAGACACTTTGACATGATCGCTTCCAACCCTTACTATACATACACCTTCCTGTCTATACCCGAATGTTTATTTACGAAAATATTTTGTTAGTTAAGTAATTAAACAACCCTCTTTAGTACCCGAGGAGCAAAATGTCTATACTAAATATATATATATATATATATATATATATATATATATATATATATATACGTATATATATAAAGTATATATATATATATATATATATATATATATATATATATATATATATATATATATATATATACGAGGGTGGTCTGAAAAGTTTCCGACCTCAACATGAAGATAGCAGCACTCGTAAATAAAAGCTAGGGAATTTCGTTGTTCATCTGTTGACAGTTACTTACCAAAGTTTCAGCCATTTTGGACGCGCAGTTGTTATGTAACAGTCGTTTGAGTGAGTTGATGTGAGTGTTTTTATGAAAATGGGCAAAATCGAGTATCGAGCTGTCATCAAATATTTGTTTTTGAAAGGCAATACGCCTACGCAAATCAAAGATGAGTTGGATTCTGTGTATGGGACTCTGCACCATCATTTACCACAGTGAAATTTTGGGCAGCTGAATTTAAACGTGGCCGTAAGAGCTTGGGAGACGATGAACGTTCGGGACGTCCAAAAATTGCAACTACCGACGAAAACATCGCCAAAGTTCACGAAATGGTGCTAGACGACCGCCGAATGAAAGTGAGAGAGATAGCAGAGGTTATGAACATGTCAAAAGAACGTGTTTGTAACATATTAAATCAACATTTAGACATGAGAAAGCTGTCCGCGCGTTGGGTGCCGCGTTTGCTCACGTTTGACCAAAAACGTTTCTCACACCTCAGCGGTTGCCATGGCGAAAATCCACGAATTACGGTTTGAACTGCTTGACCATCCGCCTTACTCACCAGATCTAGCGCCAAGCGACTTCTTTTTGTTCCCTCATCTAAAAATTGCGCTCGGAGGACAGAGATTTTCGTCAAATGAAGAGGCAATCACCTTCGTGAACAATTATTTTGCAGAGAAAAACGCCGAGTACTATTTGGACGGGTTACAGAGATGGGAGCATCGCTTGGAGAAGTTTGTAGAGTTACAAGGAGACTATGTTGCAAAATAAAAAAATAAAATTCTGAAAAAATGTCTTGTATCTTTGTTAGGTCGAAAACTTTTCAGACCACCCTCGTATATATATATATATATATATATATATATATATATATATATATATATATATATATATATATATATATATGTATATATATATATATATATATATATATATATATATATATGTGTATATATATATATATATATATATATATATATATATATATATATATATATATATAAAGATATATATATATATATGTATATATATATATATATATATATATATATATATATATATATATATATATGTATATATATATATATATATATATATATATATATATATATATATATATATATATATATATATATAGATATATATATATATATATATATATATATATATATATATATATATTATATATATATATATATATATATAATAATTTGTTGTAGTACTCGATGGCGAGACATTGAGATATGAATGATACATTTTAATATTAAACCTATAAAACAATTTTTAATTTTTTTACTGCAAAAATGAAACATAAAAGAAACATCATATTTTTTATGAATACAGCAGTTGGTACATACGATGACATTGTTCCTATTTGCAATACACTACATAAAGAAAGCTGAGAGCATTAGTACCACCAAAATTCTAAAACTTTATTATAAGAGAAAATAATCCAAATAAAAAATTGACGGTATACCACAGATTAGATCTTACAAAAATAACCAATTAATCAGTTAGAACTGTTATCGAAATACAACTAATCGGTTAGCCATTTTTATTTAAATAATTCACCGATTAGCTGACGCACTTATCAGTACCGCGAATAACTGCCTAACCTTACAGCCGGTTAACCTAATAACTGGTAATCCGATTATGACCAGTAGTCGGTTCTTCGGTTAATTGGAATTTCGCATTTTCAATAGTTTGTAACAGCTCAAACACAGGCGACAACCCAGCAATACTCCATGAATTAATTAATTCAGGAGTACTCTAAAAGTAAAAATACTTTCTTTATTATTACATACAATAAATTAAAAACAAATATTAATACAATAACGTTGCCAAAGTTTATATAGAAACATGCGAAATTGTTAAATTGGTAACAAAAGTATAAACCAACATTTAAATTGCTGTAAAGTATTGAATTTGAACCAATTATAAATAGAACAAACATCAGCAATATTGTAGGATAATTGTTAAACAAACTAATAAAACAAAAAATCATTTATAGTAGGGAAGCAGGTTAAAATCCCTTTTCGTTTTAAACCCGAAATATTGAATGGCTCATTAAATTTGTCATATACATGACGCAAATGATTTGAGTTTGGGAAAGTGCGCAGCTAGCAAAATACTCAAAACGGACACATTTGCATCATAAACGAAAATGTTTGTAGTAACTTTTTCTAAATGATTATACGCCCTATAAAACTGCAAGCTGACACCTAAAACATAGAGTTACTTTTCCCAATATTCGTATTGGCATATAATGGTATAAATTTAGAACTGTGCAGAATTTAATCTAACATTACATATATCGAAAACATGGGCGGAAGTTCAAGTATCTCTCTGTTTATGAGATCAAAAGATATACCTTCATAATATAAAATTGTAATTGAGTATATTTAGGTGTTGTTATTAATATAAGAGATGATCCACAAATAGGTATGTACAAATACACACGTTCGAAATATTACATATTCAGAAGAAGAAAAAAACGAATTCCGTAACATGTATAGCTCATATGCACAAAAAACATTTGCAGTGTCTTGCGCTGAACTATCTTATACGTAGTAGGTATATTTTGTTTAGATAGGACGGTGTATACTATTACAAATGTTTAAACATTCAAGAAAATATAATTATTAATTTCGCTATATTTGAATTATTATTATTAAAACTAATTAATTCTATTAATTTATTTCAGAAAATGCAATCGATTGAAGAGCCTTGTTCTCCATCAGCAGTTCTATGAGTCTGACGTCTGAGGAACTATTTTCAATCAGAAGACATATCCATCAACATCTGGAGGAATCTAGAGGATTCTAAGGAATCAATGAAGACAATGAAATTGTAAAGTATTGTTTAAATTATTTTATTTATTACGTTAGACATAATATACAGTTTAAACAAATATATTTTGAACTTAAATATTTAAGTTAATTAATTTTATTTTTTTATTGCAGAAAATACAGTCGATGGAAGAGCATTGCAGATCATCGGCAGTTCAAAGATCAACGAGCCCCTAAACAGATAAAAACAAATATGATGTATTATACATTATTTTTAAAACTGAATTTATATGTTTGAATTTTCTTTATAAGCAATTGAGCTTAGTTTTAAATAAAAACATTATAAAAAAAACATATATTTTTTTACTTTAATGTCCTTAAAATAAAGTTAAAAAAGTTAACATTTTAGTTAAAAATAATCTAAAAATATCAATTACTTTAGTAAAATTTTAATCGAAAACAATATAAAAGTGTTTAAAATTTTATATACTAATTGGAATTTTTAGGTTATATATAACCCCAAAATGTTAATTAATTTTTACACACCTTTTAAAATGTTCAAAAACATGACTTGCATATTCAAAAAGAGGACTTGCAAAAAAAATTTTTAGGTTATATATAACCTCAAAATTTAAATAAAAATTTCACACCTTTTAAAAATTTTAATCAAAATTTTGACCAAATTTTAACTAAAATTGAAAATTTTTAATTGAAATTTTCAGGTTATATATAACCTAAAAAAAATATTTTGCAAGTCATCTTTATGAATATGCAAGTCATGTTTTTGAAATTTTTAAAAGGTGTGAAAAATTAATTAAAATTTTGTTATATATAACCTAAAAATTCCAATTAGTATATAAAATTTTACTAAAGTAATTGATATTTTTAGATTATTTTTAACTAAAATGTTAACTTTTTTAACTTTATTTTAAGGACTTTTAAGGTAAAGTAAAAGAATATATGTATATTTTATAATGTTTTTATTTAAAACTAAGTAATATAGCTACAAAAATCAATGTTACAAGCACAATTGTATATAAAGATAATTCAAACAAATCATTCAGTTTAAAAATAATGTATAATACATCATATTTGTTTTTATCTGTTTAGGGGGCCGTTGATTTTTGAACTGTCGATGAACTCTCTTCCATCGACTGTATTTTCTGCAATAAATAAATAAAATTAATTAGTTTAAATATTTAAGTTCAAAATGTATTTGTTTAAACTGTAAATGAAATTCAACGTCATAAATAAAATAATATGAACAATACTTATAATTTCATTGTTTTCATTCATTCATAGAATCCTCTAGATTCCTCCAGAAGTTTATGGAGAGGTCTTCTGATTGAAAATGCATCCTCAGGCTCATTGAACTGCCGATGGAACGGACTGCATTTTCGAAAAGCATGTAAAAGTCTTTTTGATATTAATTTTTAATTAACTTTTTTAAATTTTTGTTACAATTAGGTCAAAGGTTTGATAATTTTTTTTTTAAATGAACCATTTTAATTAATATTTTGAAATTATATATAACCTAAAAAATGTTTTTTGCAAGTTATCTTTTTGAATATGAAAGTCATCTTTTTGAAAAATTTTAATTTGTGAAATTTAATTAAAATTTTGAGATTATATGCAATCTATTTTTTTCCTTTTAAACAGTTGGCAGGCATAATTGAATGTGAAAACAAAAATAGACTTAATTTAATTTTAAGATAAAATACTTATTTCTTTTATAACGAAAATAGTGACCTATGTCGTAGTTATTTGGAAGGGACAATTTATTTGGTTAAAAAAAAAACTTAAGTGTGTAAAAACACGTAAAAAATCTATTTAATTATTTACTTTTCGTCACGAACGGAGTCAAAAGCCGTTAGGGAATCAACTAAATGTAAAAAAACTTAATAAATTAGTTGATTTAGTTAATAATTTAACTTAATCAAATAAGTAAGCGAACATATTGGACAAACATTGAAATCAATTTCAGCTACATAAAACACACTTTTATGTTTTTCGCTCGAGAGATCTTCAAGTGCAAGAGGGCAGAAAACGAAACTTATATATCTGGAACTGCGATTTTCCGCACCCGCAAACCGGCATCGCAGTCAGAGCGAGAGCTGCTCCAATTCCGCGGGCTTCGAGATCTCAATCGTTCGGTCGAAGGGTTACAATAACAGCTGAGCTATCGTCCTCGACGGGCAAATAAGAAGGGAGGCAGTAAATTGTCGGTAATTTGAAATCCCGATGGGGCCGTGTGTTACAGGGCTCGTGAAGAGAGCATATGCTGCGGGAAAAGAGGAGAGATGGTGGTAGTGGAGGTGGTAGAATCCCTCCTGTACACCGGAGATCTCTGTACACAGGAGGCCGATCCATCACTTACTGGTAACGATTCTGGGCGCATCGTATTCGAACACGTTTGCATGCGAGAAGAAACGACCTGAACGACGAATGATTTTTACTCCCATCTCATTCTCTAAACTTTCTTGCTCGCATTGTTTCTACTTTGTTCATCTCGAAAGTGCGACTGTGAGAAGAGGATTATTGATAGTAAAACTCCATCCAAAATAAATATATTAACTTATGAATGTGAATATATCTTATATGTATGAAAGAAATGTCATGATTAGCTTTCATTATGACGAATGATATCGTTTTATATAATTGCCATTTTAGGACCTCTGAAGAACCCCATTAAATTTTACAAAATCATTTATGATAATAATTATATTAATTCATTTATATAGTCTAAAAACCAAGTACATAGCTGTTAAATACTACAAACATGTTTCTTAAATGTAACATAAAATACTACAGTTAATTTTCGATGCGTTACCATTTTCCTCTTGAGTATTTCTAAAGAAAGTCAACCGTAAAATGTCAAGTTTCATTATTTGCGCTACCTTTCTGTTAGTAAGTCACAATATCGTAAGTACGAAAACAAATAAAGTATTGGGGAATCGTGTAAATGTTTTCAACAACGTCAAAACAATAGCTGTCCGAGTTAACTCAGGCAAATTTATTCGAGTAAAATAAGTGCACGCGGACAAATCAGAGAAGTGGTTAAATCTCTTTTTGTTGCTTCAAATACGGGAACAAGCAAGCAAGCAATTACAAATCAAAATTTTGTACTCACACTGTATAAAGATTACATTGAGAACAATTTCAATCTATGCAAAAGTTTACAGCTTCCAAAACATGTAGGGGTATGTATGGTATGCAGCAACAAGACCATTAAAAACACATAAAAATATACACACGACAGAAAATAAAATCTACAGATTAAAATGTTACAATTAGACGCATGCGTACCGTCAGAGACACCATGATCATACATTGTTGTAGAACAAAGTTAAAAAGAGACGCGAATTAAATGTAGGATATACATGTATATTAATCATTTTACAGAAGACTTGTACCTAACAGTGTCACTCAGTCGACAATATATACTATTCGTTTTCGATGAATCCAAGATACAACATTGGCGGAAAATGAGCGGCTTTTCAGTTTGTTAATTTATTTATTTACTTTCTTATACCATTCTCTTTAGATAAATAAGTACAAATAGGAAATACTAATCAGATATTATGATAACGAATAAGTTTCTACATGCGGAGATATTAATATTTTTGCTTAATCATTGTATATATTTCTGTATAAATTGGCGCCTATTAGATATTAAATAAGTAATATACAACGCACCATATTTGACCTAATAAGGATGGAAAAACTCATCCCCATAAAGAAAATCTAGAAAAACAAATGAATGAAATAAACTGCAGGGAAAACATTTACGCCAAGCATTCTCAACTCGCGGCATATTTACAAATGAAACCTACACGTCCTAATGCAAAGTGGTTTGCTAGTAAAAACATCGGCCATGTATTGGCCCTAAACTTTCTTTTACGTAGTCAGTAAATTTAGATTTGATAGTATATAAATAAAATATAAAAAGTTTAAATTTCAAGAAAATATTTTCATTCATTGTCCAATAAAAGTGTAAAGTTAGTTTATTGTCAGATTTCCAAAGAAAACATATGTATTTCAGATTTTAAATGTTGGATTTTATAGTAGTATAAAGAAAATATTGTTATTCGTTACATATTATTAAAAATTATTATGGCCGGGCATTTTTTAGTTTTCAAATTAACTTTAAACCAGAGAAATATTTATATATAATATTTTAAATTATTTACTAACCTTTGTAACGGTTTTTCACTAAACTTATTTGTGGCACTGACTATAAATGTTAAATGTCAAAATATTGGAATATTTAAAACAGTTGACATGCATAGCAGATACGATTTATTATATATAATTTTCCATACCTATGTAACTATGGCAATATAAACAAGATAATAGCAATTTTTTCGTAACTAGTACACTTTTTGAAGAAATGTTTCAAACAAAAGTTGCTCAAAATATTAATATCTTTCAACTTTATTCTAACATTTTTTACTGTAAGTGCAGCCGTTTCGGAGATATGCAAAATATGACTCAAGTAAACATGCACTCCCGGTTTGAATATGCTTTTCAATAATAGGAGGTTTTCGCCCCAGGCATATACAAATTGTAAAGTTTCATAATTTTATCTTCAACGGTGTAGGTTGTAGAGTGCATACACACAGACACACACACAAACACAGGCGTCATTCCAAAAATAGTCAGACTCGATTCAGGGAAGGTCAAAAGGTGTATTTCCGTTAAAATTTCGAGAATTTTTTTTTTCGTGATTACAATATTTACTTATTACTTCGTAAAAGAAAGTAAAAATAATAATAGACGTGCCAGATTTAATATGTCCTACAGATATAATTACGCATATAAATCCTTTTTATCAATTCAACCTTTCATTCGAGATTCTTTCAATAGACCATCTCATTTGAGATAAAAATAGAAATTAACCAACCGGAGAAATTACCATAAAGAAATGTTATATATTTTCTTTGTAACTTCAGTATTTCGGATGTTTTAAGGCTTGAATGTACTCTTTCATTAAACTTAATAGAAAATTTTCCTTTGGAAACTACAAAAGTTTATAATCTGCTGGTACCCCGCTTACATACAAAGCCTAACTTTAATTTAATCATTTCAATGGCTGCCCTGTTGCCGTCCTATATAGATGAAAGCTCCAGTGCCACTAAACAAATGTTCAAGTATTTATTTGTTCGTTTGAGCATCGTACCTCATTCTCGCAAATATACTTAATCTCGTATTCCACTATCTTTTCGTGACATCAAATCATTTCATCAACCTTATCATATGTTATTTTACTATCATTTGTCTCTCTCAATCTGCTGATATTTACGAGTATACTGTTTATAGAATACTGTTAATAAATATCAGTTATTGTAATTCGTAGATTCGGTTTCTAGATCGCTATAATTTTTAGCAATATAGTTTATCTATAAAGTATCGACTAAAATCAATAGTAAACTATTCCTTGGAAATTCTTTTAAATTTTAACGGGGTTTTCAATAATATTGTATAACATAAATGATACGTCCTCTGGGAATTGCAGTATTTTTCGTATTTCTTGTTTATCCGTTGTGGCTAGGTAGATACTTGAAATATTATAATGAATAATTGAAGTACAACCCAACTGGAGTTTGCTGCATATTGGGACAACTGTGATTTTGTTCTTTATCCTTTGTGATGTTAGTACGCTAATTGCACGTCGTGCTTTGTTTGTATATTCTACGTTCTCATTACCAAAAAATATGGTCTCTGTTTTTCTTTTGTTTTTAAAATCTTTTGTTAATTTACTGTTACATTTTGTTTAAGAGACACAGTTATGATTGTTAAGTTCGATAAACTTCATACTAAATAGTGAATAATATTAGATAAGTTTTTCTTAGAATATAGTTTTATTTATTTATTAAATGAATAATAAAATGACCCAAGTTTATTAATGATCTCAATTCACTGCGTTTTTCTCGTATATTACAGAATATCGAACTAGACCTCGTTCTCTTAGACCAGACCGTTTTAGTGATTTAATACAAGCATGGCTCAGAATCCCAAGATGCTTTTATAAAAATATGATACTTGAAGAGCTTATACTTATAAAAGTGCAATTAGTCCACACTACATTAGCCCTTAAAGCACAAATGAGTGTTTTCAAAAATACTAAAATTTTACGTAGTTTTTGTAGCCTTTAAGGATGATCTTACTATAATAGTATACTACCTCAGAAAGCAGCATATATATAGTTTATTCCAGACATTTTTTTCTTCCCTGCATGTTACTATAGTTGCACTAAATTGCAATTGCCATGGTATAACAATGAAATACGGATATGAGATAGATAAAGATAGACTAGGCTTCCAAATACAAAGATTAATGTTGTGGTGCTATATCTAGGGGTAAAGGCACAACAAATACATATCTTATTGAATAAAGATAGACCAAGCAATCTAAAACTCTTACGAGGCGTGATTAGCAATCAATTCAGAAAGTATACAGTCTATATGCCTTTTTACGAAAGATATGCAGTGCAATGAAACTAGGCGATGCAATTCTTTTGGGACGTTTGTGATCAGTGTAGGCATGTTTTAATTTATAAGTAACTCTGAGTGAGATGTATTTGTTGATTTAGCTTGCTCTAACAGCAGTGTATCTATCTGTTTAACACACAGGTCACTTGGTTCCCTTTAAGAGTGCATGCTGCAAAATAATGCTGAAATAGACTGCAGAAAAAGTTCATTCTATATTCAAGCGGTAATTTTAAATTATTCAATGATGAGAAGAATTAAATATGAAATTACAGTTTTTTTTTTATTAAACCATTCTAATATCTCTCTACCTGCTACATTTAATTCAATGTTTTTCCAACAGTTATATTAATTTAATATCCTTAAATTTATTTGATATTGTAATACAAGCTTTTTATCTGCAGAATGACACATAATGAGCAATGCTAAGCATTTGTAGTGTTCTATCACAGAACAATTGCAATGATATTTTAGGCAATTTCGGACATTGAGACTAGACTTTGGGAGTTTTGGCCGAGTATATCCGTTGGCTTTTCAGACTTCTGGGACATCTAAGCGTTTGACAGTTAGAGTTTGGGAGATTTTACCGTAGGACAAAAAAATAGGGAGACAGAGTAGAGAATAAAAACTGATATTATTGACAGAATAATATAAGTTGTGTATTAGCTCCTGTCTTAGACTTTGAATATATATTTTACTTGCAGTGATTTAAGAATAGATTATTTAGCGTCAATCGTTATTTTAAATAAGGTACCGGGTAAGTGCACTATGCAATGAAGTACCTAGTGCATCTGTGCTCCAAGTATTAGCGTTCATATAGTAACTTTGATGAAAATGTAAACTTTAGCTATGGGCTTTTATAACTTTTAGCACAATGTGTTGTAAGGTGTAGTGTGTGTTAAAACTTAGGATTAAGTTGTGCTTTAGCTCTTAATTCTGTTTCGCCATACTTGTTATATACACACATATATACGTACATGCAAGGTATACTCAACTCTTCAAAGCATCTTTCCAATATTAAAAACAGCTTTACTGTAACTGTTTCTAAAAATATTTTCTGCTAAATATTTTAACATTTACAGATCAACTATATAACGTCGAAAATATTGGAGTTGTTGTTTTAAGAATTTATATGTTCGTTTTTGATATATTTTATATATTCTGAAAATGGATAGTTTTACCGTACCTACCCATGGGAGTACCCAAAACAATACCGCATGCAATTTTATAACTAAAATTCGCTTTATTTGAGCAAAATCCAATAATATCCTAACAAAATAATAAATGTTCTAGAATGATTGAAAAATTATATTGACAAACAAATACGGGTAAACCATTTTGTAATTGAATTTCAAGTTAATCTTTAAATCGTTTGTCATATAGAAACATTTTTAATCGGATTCAGTGGGCGAGATAGCTTGATGAGAGCAAATAATTGTAAAGAGAAAATCTCCTAATGAAGAACAAACAAGAGAAAAGCAGAAGAGATAAACAAACAAAACAGAAAGAAATGATAACACAGAACTTAAAGACAAATACTAACTAAATATTAAACATTTAAAAACAAACTGTAGTTTCCACTGGGTTTGTTAAAATTAAATATTATGCCGGTGGTTGGAAGCAATAATTAGTTAGCACAGCGCCAACTAAGATATTAAACACCTTGAAAAACTTTATTTCTGCATCGATGACCTGCTACGCGGTGGAAAAACACTTGTTGAACGCTGAAGTATTTGCTGAGAGAAAAATAAAAAAGATGTCACGACTGGAACACGCTGTCACACATACAAAAATATCTTTCTGCAACGATAGCGAGATATATTTGTACCAGGAATATATGGATTTACGTATTCTGCAACTGTAAAGCAAATGAAGCGGATACGGCTTGTATTTGTCCAATGCAGTGGACAAATACAATTTTATTTATATCTGACACAAAGAAAATAATCTTTCGTGTGATTGAAATATATTTATGTATTTTCTTAGAAATCAATTTTATTTTAACCATTTTTGCGATTTCTAAGGTGGCTCAAACTATAAAGTATCTTTCGCATACTAACATTAGTATAACTTAATGAACCATTTTTTATTAATTAGATATATTTTTAAAAGAAATAAGCCTAAAATGTTTTAATTGCGTCGTCATAATTTTTTCGCGACCTTAAATATAATTTAGTTACAAATGAGCCAATTGGTGGAGTATCCCAGATCTCATACAAAACTCGTATTTATTAAATGTGTAAAGCAATGTATGTATTACTTTAAAATAATGAACTTTTAATTCAAATTATATTAAGTATCCTAGCAACCCTTCCATCTCTGACTGAACATATCACGCTTGACCACTTCGTTATGCATGAACACTCACACAAAACTAGATAACTTACTAAAAGATCGTAGATTACTGAATTATTCAGAAGTATCAATTCAACCTAATGAAGACGAATTTGTTTTTCTCTATTCTATGCTTTAATGTTTTCCCACAAATACAATTCGCATATATATATATATATATATATATATATATATATATATATATATATATATATATATATATATATAATTAAAATCTATTTTTGATTGTTGTTGCTTAGGAGCTTTATAAATCCAGTGCTGGTTTAAATTTTCATTAGTGAAATTTACTAGTTAAATAGATTTACTAGAAACGTATATTCCACCTACGAATAATCAAATCTATTCTTACTATCGTTATTTACGTCTTATATTTCGTGAGATGAGCATTACGTTATTATCCCATTACGTTAATCTACGTGTACGTTTAGCAAAAACATCAAAGGAGAAATGTACAGTACAGACATATAGACACACATATCCAGTCACAAATACACAAAAACAACAAGAATCATACGCTTAACGTATTGAACAAAGACAACGGATATGATCCATCCATGGCGTCACATAAATAATTCAGAATTAAAAATTGTATAAGAAAACTACCAAATAATTAAAATACTATTGTAGATACCCACAAAAAGAAACTAAATAGAAATCGGTTATTATATACCTACCTAATATAAATTTGAAAATATATTTTGCGTATTTGTTTTTAAACACATAATTTTGTAAATCTTGTTTTAAAAAGAGCAAATGTTTTTAAAATGTATAACGAGTGTGATAAAGACAGCTATAAGATCGATGTAAATGGTGAAATTACGGAAATATCGTATAGAAGAACAAGCTGTGGTATTGTTTTATAATGGGGATTTTTCATACACAAAAATGCAACTAATTTTCTTTGCGAACGGTTTCGCACAAAGGAATAAATAAATTAAATTCTTACCTTAATTCCGATGTGAAGCGGAAACTCCGCGTGTGCCAGTGGCGACGGCGTCGGATGATGTAGTAGGGGAAGCACAGGAAGGGGGCACGACATCATACTGTCAACCTGGAAAATAAAATAAAAATCATTATAGAAAAAAATTGAAAAATCAAAGCAACACTTGATAAAAATCACAACACACCGACCATTGTTGACTGTAGAAAACCGATCCCTGTTTTCTCTTTTTTGTAACAAAATAAAAATTATATTTTGACGTATATGGCTTTCTATTTCATTTTTTGACAGGCAACTGTTTGATTGTACTAACCAGTCAATCATCACACGATATTTAAAAAAATATATATATATTTAGAGATATTGGAAAAAATATCATAAATGTATATAAATGAATGTTAAATAAAATTCAATGACTAAAAAATAATAACAAAGAATATATACAATGAATCTGTTATATCAATTGGCTTAACAAATATAGACAATAGTCTTTACCGCTATATATGTATATTCCGTGAACGTAAAATGAAAAAATCTCGCCTAGCAAAATACTCAAATCCATAATTTTCATGTCATAAACACACACAAATATATGCGAAAAAAAAGATATGAATAGACAACTGAACAAAGAGCGAAACGTGTATCAAAAATGAGACAAAGCTTAAGGAATATGCCAAGATTGCAGAGATGAAACAACTTCTACCTAGGTCAGTTATCTCCCGCTTGGTATTTCACAAAAATTTCACCCGGGGCTCGCGGTCCAAGTTTTCAAGTTAACTGATCACAAGTATAAGCCAACGACAGTTGACGTCATAACACAAGTTAATAACACACAAAGAATAAGGGGAAAAGAAAAGACGAAAATGTATTAAGAAGATTATATCGTGTTTGTGACATTTTATATCATGATTTGGCCATTGGGGTAAGAGTTTACCTTTAATACCACAAACGAAATGAAAAAGAAACAAATAATATTATGACTATATAAAGGAGGAATATATTTTCTAAAAAGAATACACAATCTTTCAAGAGTTACTTGAAATTAAGGAATTATTTCCATCCGTGAACAATTTTGTGATATCTAAAATTAATAAATATTGATATAGGCTTTTCAACAAAACATACCTTTCTCTTAAAAGATGATTTTTCACTTTTATACATTTAAATATTACTTTATGCTACTATCGATCATAAGCTGATTTATTTTTGACGTTTAAATAAAACAAAAGAATTGCAACGAAATGTGATGTGATTTATATATTGTATTACCAATTTAAAATATGAATAACGTATGATTTGGTCAATGAAGCCTCATATGGGCTCATTGGTTTTCAAAACTTTTTTCATATTATTTCATTCTTTCTACAATAGATAAGTTAACAATAATTAAAACGAAATATTTTCTCTTCTTATTCATCTTGAGGGAAATAAACGAAAATTAAAAAAAAGGTAAAAATATAATAAAATTGGTACAGGACCTCCAAGCAAAATAAATGAAATATAGTGAAATAAAACGAACCAGGTGAATCATAACAAACCAAAAACCATCAGGAGTTGGTGAGATTGAGTGAGTGTGTGATTATAAAAATGAAAATAAGTATTGATAGAGTGGTTTTATGGGTTGGTCGTGATCAATATCGCGTTCCTAACCGAATATAAAATTGCTGATTTGCATGAACCGGATTCCCTTGGCGTGATCAGGCTCTTCATTGAATTCTCTATTGTCTGCCCTAAATACAGGAACGGCGTTAGAAGGAATACGTTATGTTCATTGTTATACTATTTTAAGGGGCATAGATATAACATGGATTTGTTCTTTTTCTATTATGTTTAGGTTGAAAATATATCTTCCTCCGGTCGAGTTCGTTTTGTAACTGATAAAAAGAGTGAGACAAGATAAGATAATTGTTTTTTTTTACGACACACGATCACAAGCAAGACGTGACAAAATGCTAATTTTTTATTGCGCATTTTCAAAATGTTCTTCACACACTTATTGGGGTCAAAACCTGAAGGAACTACTTAATTTTAAAGACTATTAAAATATACTTTTAAAAGGTTTACGTGTAGAAATTTGGGATTTTCTACAAACAAAAATCTCCGTATGCTCCATACTTGATCCAGATCAGATTGCTTGCAAAGTTATTTCAATAAATGTCGCTATTTTTATCTCAAAATTATTCTAAAGTTAAAAAAAATCAATTTCGGAGTGCAAATTTCAAATAAATTCAAAACAAACTAACACATATAGAATCATGACAGTTATATTTTATATACAATTATAGGAAACCGTAATTGCGAAGAACAAAAATTAATATAAGCAAAACCATAGAATTTTGTCTAAATACGACACTGTGTTTTCAGCACCTGCAAGGTCATATGTCGAATCCAATTCTTCGCTCTCTGTAAAAACATCAATGATGGATCGTTTTATGCGCATCAAAACGACGATGTTATAGAGCGAAAAAAGGCCCTCCAGTAAAAACTTGTATAATATATTTTTACGACAGTGTGAGTAGGGCCCCACCACATCAAAACAGCTATATAAATATATTTATACGACAAAAAACGGGGTGTAAAATAAAATACGAATATCATATTATTGTGTGGAGTAACACATGTGTGATATGCACCTATACATTTACGATCAGTAATAGATTTATAAAAGTCGTCAGGTGTTGAGGTTTTACAAATAAAACAATACGAACGAAACGATTCCGCTCTGATAGAACAATAGTTACTGCATTAGTCGTACGATAAAAAAAAAATGGTAATTAAATATTCGGCTTCTAGATTTACCTAATTTATTATTATGTAACCATATAATTTTTAAGATTTTAGAGATACGTTTTTAAATTTTGGAAAAACATCTTAAGATACATCAATAAACTATTAAATCGTTTCAACTATTTTAATAAGTCCTCTGAGGTCTAACTTTTCTAAGATTTAGCAGTAGTTGCTAGACAGACGGTAGATAATATAATAAATTACTAAGAGTGTTGTGCTTTCCACTGACATGCACTCGGTGTGTATTTAAAGCTATTGCATCGAGTTTTAAATTAGTTTTCCTCTGATATTTTAAATGAAGAATGAGTGTCACGTTTTCCGCGGTGCAATCAGTACGCATTTTCTGGTATGGTCTAATAAGCTCTTCAGCTTATGTGATGGACTACATGACTACTAAAACTACTCCAACACTATTATTGAAGATTAAAAGTCTATCAAATGTGAATATATAATTACATTAAAGTAGGTACATGTACTTAAGATTTTAAAACATATTCAGTAAATAAAATACAAAGATAATCTTTCCCTACTTGAAAGGTAAGTTTATATGTTTATGTTTCCATATTTATAAGCGCCTTAACCCTATATATGGGGTCGTTACAACTTTTCAATACAAGTTCTACTTGTATGTGTATCAGAAATAAAAGCAGATAGAATATTGCAGAATATCAAATGAACATTTAAGTACAGTCGAACCGTTATATACTTATTAATAAAAGCGTAAGCTGGAGACTATAAATTGTGTATGCAACGTAATGAATATTATATGAGGTTATTAAACACATATTTGCACTAAAAGGTACACCTTACTATGGTTTACAACTCATATATTATGTAAATAAGATAATTAAATATAAACACTTAACACAAGTGATTCTATTACAAGCAGTCACTTAATCTTACTCAAATACTTAAGTAAATAAAAATATCAAATTTTATATATATATATATATATATATATATATATATATATATATATATATACACATATATATTATATATATACATATATATATATATATATATATATATATATATATATATATATATATATATATATATATATATATATATATATATATATATATATATATATATATATATATATATATATATATATATATATATATATATATATATATATATATATATATATATATATATATATATATATATATATATATATATATATATATATATATATATATATATATATATATATATATATATATATATATATATATATATATATATATATATATATATATATATATATATATATATATATATATATATATATATATAGAGAAAATGTCCGACTAATTTGAAAGTCCAAGAAAATGCAAAATTAGCCGCTGAAAATTCATAATTTTATTCTTATCAATTTTTCGACGTATAGAAATTCAAAGAAACGCCATAGTAAAAATTGCCAATATGGATTCAGGGGCGCTGATAACGAATATTTCCGTTAAAATATCGAATGCTAAATTTATCGTAATTATGATACAATTATCTCGGGACAAGAAAATAAAAAGAATATAGCCTATAATAGAATTAACAGAAAATTACTAACTTGAAAAAAACTCTCCTGGAAGAGACAGGTTAATGCTTCTAAGTAAAAAAGAATTTCTAGATTTCGAAGTTGATAGAAAATTATAAACTGTTTTCAAACGTTGTAATAATATTATACATAACTATTCATATTTTATACATTTATAATATAATAAGCGATGGGAACTGTACCCCAGCAACTAGTCTGGCCGGTGAGTTGATTGTTCATTAGCCAATAAGATTAGTCTTGCAGTAGTAAAGGTTTACTATGCGCATAACAATTATGTAATTCTCACAGAAGTTGAAATCTTCATATAAGATGAGTGAGTGTAAAAAACAAATAAGGCAGTAAATTAATTAATATTCGTATTGCAGTGATATAAAAAATTAACTGTTTAAGTAACAGTTAATTTGTGTTTGTGATTTAATGGTAATAAGCTAGAGTCATAAAATTGCTAAATATTCTTACATCCATTTTCGAACTGCGCATGTGTGATATTCAGTGTTTCTATTGGCGGGATTAGTGTAGACTTTATATCATTCTCACTGCCACCACAACTGCACTATACATTTATGTGAACCACATTACCTCAACAGTTTTACCGCTGCAGAGATATCTACAGTGGAACTACACTAGACTTATAAGAACGATACGTCCCAAACTGCACTGCACGCGATAATTTCATCAATGAAACAGCTGGATACTAAAGCATGCGCAGTACTTTTTCTATAAATATGACCTATAATCCAATTTGGATTAAAGATATAGGGTGCCCAAAACTATGATAGCAATTGCTACGACGAAATGTAATTATTGTGCAATTCTGCATTGCACACCATATTTGAGATTCTCACAACTTGCTGCACTTGCAAAGTTAATTAAAAAAGAAGCGAAATATTTTAATTCATTTTGTGTAAGCTAATGAGGTTAAACTTATCCACTGTGAAAACACATCTTTTCTCTACCATCACTAACAATGCAGTGCACTTTGCACCAATGTCCATGTGAACAAACTATTGTAGTACCTACATATATGATGTTCGCCTGACAGTAATTCTTGGTTAAGTGCTAGATTTGTCAGTTTAGATGTAAAATCAATTATAAAATAGGATACAAAAACAAAACTAAAGCTTGCTTATAAAATGTATATAAACTAAAGGATTATTTATAAAACACATAACAAGAAGGAAATTTATAAGAAAACTTTCAAGAAAATAACAATAAAAATCTCATTTATGTAAAATACATAAATTCACAAGAAACTAATACGGAGCACACAGATTATTAAAAACAAGTATAGATATAGATAGTCATAAGTATTGCGATATACGGTTTATTGTCTGACAATTCAATACTTTCTTCCTTAAGTGTTCACAAGAAGGATACGTAACTATATCTCATTACAGTGTAAAACTTATAAGCTCATTAAAGTTATTACAAGTTTAGCAACGTTGACAGATTGGTTTAGAGTATTTTCTGCTCGTTGGCTTGGCGACATACTCGTACACGCAGTAACTTATTTCATGACATTCTAATTGCAGTAATGATTTATTTTTTTACAAAGATATGCCTTTAAAAGTATTACTAATTTTATGATGATTGTGATATTTATAAAAATTGACGAAAAGATTGCATCCTTATTACTTTTTTTTACGAAGTAATAAGTAAGTATAGTAATCATGAAAAAAAAAATCTCGAAATTTTAACGGAAATACACCTTTTGACCTTCCCTGAATCGAATCTGACTATTTTTGGAATGACGTCCTGTGTGTGTGCGTGTGTGTGTGTGTGTGTGTGTGTATGTGTGTGTGTGTGTGTGTGTGTGTGTCACTGGTGTGTGTTTGTGTGTGTGTGCGCGCGCCTGTGTGTGTGTGTGTGTCTGATGTGTGTGTGTGTGGTGTGTGTGCGTGTGTGTGTGTGTGTGTGTGTGCGTGCGCGCTCTACAGCTTAGACTGTGGAAGATAAAATTATGAAACTTTAAACTTAAGATTTGAATATGCTTGCGGCGAAAACCTCCTATTTTTTGCAAAGCATATTGAATCCGATAGTGCATGTTTACTTAAGACTTTTTTTGCAATTTGTGCAATATCTCCGAAACGGCTATACTTGCAGTAAATATAGTTAGAATAAAATTGAAAGATATTAGTATTCTGCACAACTTTTGTTTGAAACATTTCTTCAAAAAGTGTACCAGTTACAAGATTTTATGCGAAATATTCAAATATATATAAAATATATTCAAATATTTTGACATTTAACATTTATTGTCACAAATAAGTTTAGTGAAAAAGCGTTACAAAGGTTAGTAAATAATTGAAAATATTATATGTAAATATTTTGTAAAGTATTTTCTTAAAATTTAAACATTTTATATTTTAATTTATATACTATCAAATCAAAATATACTGACTACGTAAAAAGAAAGTTTAGGGCCAACAAAAGGCCGATGTTGCTAATTTAAGTTATATTGACGTTTGACGCGTCATCGATAGCAAGTAAAGCTCATCTTGATATGTATGTCAACCTGGATTAAGCTATACTTAACAGTCACCGTAAACGTTATCCAGTAGCTTATTTTTACCTATTGATAAATATGCGATATAGATATACGTTTTGTTTCAATACCAAAATAAAGAAGATTCAAAGTACAGCCAGCGGGCGACATGGGGTTTGTTTGTTCTATGTTTTTATAAATAAAAAAATATCACGTCCGGCTCACAGTTTACAAAAACTATAAATAAAAGCTTTCTTTCAGTGTAGTTGATATGAATGTGTACTTGCATAACAACAAGATAGATACTTTAAAACTTTAAATTAAATTCGTATTATGAAAACTCACTCTGATACTAAAATCTAATATATAACGATTCTATACAATCAAATATTTATTTGGCCGCATACAATTTTACCGTCCCATTGTTAGAATTGTGCCGTGAATTGATCCAAATAATTCTTTTTCTCATTGCACATGATTATATGGTATTTTTAAGGTTAAATTTGGAAAAATCTAAATAAATTGACTTGAGAAATACAAATTAATAAAGAAATCTATCCACTTTTTCTATAATTAAACAATAAATCAAACTCCTTTTTAAAAACACCCTCCAAAAACAATGAAATCACTGTATAACAACATTTTTGGGGTGAAAGTACGCTTTATTCTTCTGGAAGTAGTTATTCCTACTGTAATGTCTTCTGAACCTTTTCTTAGTTTCTCCTTTATAGTTATTAGTGCCACATAAAACTGACTCCACAAAAGTAGATAGCATGAACTTTTTCCAAGGATTGATTCTACGCTTTGAACTAAATTTTTAATATAACAATCATGATAAAAGAAGAAACCAACACATGCAAAATTTAATATTTAATTATACTTGTCAAAACATATTTAAGCTTAGTAAAAGTACATGTCTGGTTCAGATATTATTTTGAAAAGAGATTTTCTTCCGAGAAATATGTATGCAAAAAATAACTGAAGTAAGCCTAAACGCATTATCATGTTTGATATTATTGATGAAATATAATGTTGGAGCTATCCGTACTTGGGTAATTTTGAATAAATAACAAAACCAACGCAACGTTTTAAAATGTTAAACAAAAACGATTACATTTATGGTCAGTACTGTTGGTTATTCGGTTTTATAAAATGAAAATTCAAAGTGCACGTGGGAGTTATGACCGCAGTACACCAACCCAACGGAAGTCTATTTACGATCGATGCGCATTTATTTATTTAATTGTGTGCGCAGTATATATTCCGGGTATTACCTCTACTTAATCCAAGCGCATACAAAGCTCGATGCATTATGTATAGTTTTACAACATAATTTAGTTTTAATGCTTTTACACATAAATATATTAATATTTTGGTTTAAAATGAACTATTGTTATCTGCATATCTAATGGCAACATTAATATATCATTATTAAATGTTGCTTTAGTTATTCTTCCGTTCTGTAATAATAAAATATTTTATATACACTTTTGGTATAGTACCTATAGAATACGAATACATGATGACGTTCGGTAACAACACTATTAAAATATAATTATAACGTCAGCTAAATTTATTTTTAAAAATGTCTATAATCTACCAAATATTTAGGTAATATGTAGAAATATAACATCACTGTATTACTGATTTCAGTAAAAATGTCTGTCCCAAACTAAATCATTTTTCTGTAAGTAGTACTATAATGGTGAATATAAATCAAACACAGTCTTTACATTTTTTGCATAAAAATATACGACATAATACATCTTCTATTCATTGGGGACTCATTCAATGCGATGTTTACATTCTAGAAAGCAGCGAGAAATTTACCACCACACAACCACCATGAATCCTGCGCTTATATAAAGGTAAACAGACATTATACACCAAAGTCTAATCAAATTAACAAAACCAAGCTCTTAACTTCCCCCCGTCCCTGTGGCCGACCATCTCAACAAAACGAGCACATTTTTACTCAGCTTGCGGTTTAAACAAAAGCATCCTATAAATAATGTCAGAGCAAGAGAGCGCTATTATCAGCATGCAGACATCAGTTAGTGCGAAAGGTGCAGAGAGAAGTAAGAAAACCCCAGGTACAAGTATTGCAAGAGCTTGGCAGTCATTAATAAAGTGTGCAGGAGATATCTTAATTAAATCAAAACAATATGGCAAAGCAAGATCGAAATTAATTAACCATCGGCATGATGGGAAGATAGAGATAAAGCTTCGTATACACAGGTGCACATTACATACCGTGCCAGAGTCTGAGAGGTTATGGTAACTCAACTCTCTTCTCGGTCTCTGCGATTGGTTCGATATTCATGTGTATGTATGTATATGCGTTTCAAATTCGTACTACTACTTCGTGTTTTGCTCAAGTTTGGATAAAGCTTCAGGTAATAACAGCGGTACCAAAACGAGCTTATCAATGTTTCTTTTTATAATTCATATTTCTTGGGTGAGCAATTAACATCATTTCTGTAGCAATTCATGTACACGTTCGTTACGTAATAGCAGGGAAAATTACTTGTACAAGATGTAAGGCGCGTATTAACAAAAAATTTAGTTGTTATTTATGATGAGTATTTAATCATTTTAAACATAGGTATGAACATATTAAATCGCTACTACGGGCCCAACACTTACATAATCGCCTTTTCTTTTACGAAGTATTAAGTAAGTATTGTAATCACGAAAAAAAAAACTCGAAATTTTAAACGGAAATACACCTTTTGGCCTTCCCTGAGTCGAGTCTGACTATTTTTGGAATGACGTCTGTGTGTGGGTGTGTATATGTGTGTGTGTGTGTGTGTGTGGCTGTGAGCGCTCTACAGCCTACACTGTTGAAGATAAAATTATGAAACTTTAAACTTAAGATTTGTATATGCCTGGCAAGAAAACGTCCTATTTTTGAAAAGCAAATTCAAACCGGAAGTGCATGTTTACTCAAGTAATTTTTTGTAGTTTCTGCAATATCTCCGAAACGGCTATACTTGCAGTAAAAATAGTTAGAATAACATTGAAAGATATTAGTATTCTGCACAACTTTTGTTTGTAACATTTCTTCAAAAAGTACCAGTTACAAGATCTTATCTTATTGATATTGCCATAGTTACGTAGGTATGGGCAATTATATATAATAAATCGCATCTACTATGCATGTCAATTGTTTTAATTATTCAAATATTTTGACATTTAACATTTATTGTCAGTATCACAAATAAGTTTAGTGAAAAAACGTTACAAAGGTTAGTAAATAATATAAAATATTATATGAAAATATTTTGTAAGGTTTAAAGTTCATTTGATTTAATGAATTTTTTATTTTTTCTTTATATTACTATAGAATCGAACATTTTAAATCTAAAATACATATGTTTTTTTAGAAATCTGACAATAATCTAACTTTACAATTTTACTGAACTTATGAATGAAAATATTTTCTTTTAAATTTAATCATTTTATATTTTAATTTATATACTATCAAATCAAAATATACTGACTACGTAAAAGAAAGTTTAGGGCCAAATACATGGCCAATGTTTTTATACGCTTCTGTATAATACGAACGAAACGATATTGAATGAAAAATTGCTTACCTGAAAGAGAAAAGTCATAATTAATATTGATGATTGTTTTTATGTCGGTGAGGTGACATTTTCATTAGGGTTAATACTTGTATTTTAATGTATTAAAATTTATATTTTGACGTTCTCCCTAATCCTTTAACCGGATAAGATAGCTCATATCGTCGTATTCTAAAATGAAAGTTAGTATATAACTCGTCACAAGGGTTTTCCTTACTCTCGCAGGCGTGACTAATTGTCAGATGGTTGTAACTTAATATTTCGTATAATAGATTAATAAGTAGGCATATTTATAACTGTTTACAATTTTTGATAAGGCATATCAATGGTAAAATGTGATTGTCAGATTCTTGAAAAAAAGCTTAATATGAAAATACAATACTTATTAATAAAGGGTTTTCATTATCATAAGATAAAACCAATAATAAAAACAAGCATTACTGACAGACCACTAGTAATCCATAAAAACGCTATTGTTCTCTTGTTACACTAGGTAACGCGAGAACTCTTAAATAATATAAATTGGACAGTTATAAACTAGAACAAATAAATATCATTTTACACAATTCCAGTGGTCTTAAACCAGCAATATTTGATGTAAATATATGATATAAAATATTTCCCTTCTCTAAATTTAACTATTAAAGTGAACCATCAGGCTCGTTTAGAAAAGCATCGTGCCTATCAAATGAAAATAAAATAATACCATTCGATGTGTATTTGCATAAAAATGCATTGATCAAAATTTCAATTATTTTCTATTTGTATTAATGAAAGAAAAAACTATGAAATGTAGGCATTTTGGGAGTATTAATTTAAAAAAAAAAGTCATTCGATGTGTATTTCCATTAAAAATGCATGGTAAAAATTTCATTTACTTCTAAATAGTGTTATTGGAGATAAAAAATAAAAAATCCCCAAAATAGGCATTTTTCATAGTTTTAATTTTTTTTCTCCATTAATACAAAATAGAAAATAATTGAAATTTTTATCAATGCATTTTTATGCAAATACACTTCGAATGGTTTTTTGTTTACATTTGATTGGCACGATGTTTTAGCGAGCTTGATGGTTCACCTTTATGCTGGAATAATATAATTTCTGTGATAAATTAACTGAAATAAAAAATTATCGAAATAACGTAAACATCGTTTGTAGAGATTGAATTAAAATTATCCACACCACCTTCATTCGATCCTTCTTATTTAGTTAATAAATAAATATAATTTACAAGTTTTACTAATAAATTGGCCATAAGTAATATAAGCCAGAAAGTAATTCTATCACAACTATTTTTGTGATAAAATCCCAGCTCGCGTTTAGATAACATCGCTTTTCTAGCGCAGATGAATATCGGTTATTTGAAATCAATCAGCCAACAGGCGTGAGGATAAGTATACAAGAGATCTAGATGACGATCGAGCGATCATATTAGGTACCTATACGTATATTTTGCTCTCAAGTGATCCGCATCATGTTAGATTAAGCTATAGATGTATTTGCCATGAAAAGACAGGGTCAAACCAGGTGTGTGTAATTATTTCACCGCACTATATTGCCAGTAGGATTCTTGCGGCATTATTAATAAACATCGGTTTGAGAATATTAATTACATGAATTGACAAACCGTGGATAAGGGGCCTCGGTGTCAACACTGATAATTGAATCATTAAAATATTCATAAGGAAGTTTATCGCAAGATATTATTGATTGCTTTTGCAGAACAGGCGAAAACGTGTTGACGTCACATTTTTAACCGCATCGTGATAATATTGATATATTGGCAATGCGAATAAATGCAAAAAGCTAATAAAGTAAGCATATTGTTTGATTTATTAAAGAGAAACACCATTATACCCTTTAATATGCCTCTTGCAGTTGATTTATATGAAGTATTTTAATAATCATAAAGAAAACTGATCTCGTGATTTTAATGGAAATACACCTATTAAACTTAAATATATAAAACGTTTTATATTGTCTAGGTATATTATTCTACTAGCAGAATTTCTTGCGATATCACCGAATTCCATTACTAATCATTTACGAGTTAGTATGAGTATGTGAACAGCTGCTTCACTTATAATAACGAAGACAAATGTACGACCAATTAATAAGTTCCCAGACACATGAAATGGAAAATCCATATAGTTAGGTGACCCAAAATACGCTCATGTATAGCGCCTGTATTCTGTACAGACAGTGGTGTACTTACTACGCACACACATGCCCTTCACCATCACTTACTATTATCCGTCTATTTCCTGGCAGAAGGAAGAGGAAGCGTCTTGCCGCACAAATATAGTATATTTGTGACAAATGAGTCACCGGATGAAAACGGCAGAATGATATGAAGTGTTACCTGGCTCTAACGTTTCCAGAATTGGAATCTGAAATTACTATGTTATATAACATAACGTGTAACATATACAAGTAATATATTTTACGTTTACTGTGACAGTTCTGTAACTGCCACTACGAAATTATATTTGGGTTCACTAAATTTATAGTTCTATATTTACTCGAGTTTTGGTACTAAAATGGTTTCATTAGCTACTTGATTGGTCAAATATCTGTTATAGGTTAAGCTTTTATTATACGAAATTTGAATTTAATGCCATGATTGAATTGTGTCGTTTAGATTTCCTATGGGTATGGACGAAACTCATATCTTCTTAGCCATTATAGAAACACAATAGCAAAATATTCAATCTTATGGGCTAGCACGTAACTTTTTACTTTCTTTTACGAAGTAATAAGTAAGTATTGTAATTACGAAAAAAAGTTTTTACGGAAATACACCTTTTGACCTTTCCTGAATCGAGTCTGACTATTTTTGGAATGACGTCTGTGTGTGTGTCTGTGTGTATGCGCTCTACAGCCTACAACGTTGAAGATTAAATTATGAAACTTTAAACTTAAGATTTGTATAGACCTGGGGCGAAAACCTCCTATTTTTGAAAAGCATATTGAAACCGGAAGTGCATGTTTACTTAAGACTTTTTTTGCAATTTATGCAATATCTCTAAAACGGCTATACTTGCAGTAAAAATAGTTAGAATAACATTGAAAGATATTAGTATTCTGCACAACTTTTGTTTGAAACATTTCTTCAAAAAGTGTACCAGTTACGAGAAAATTGCTATTACCCTATTTATATTGCCATAGTTACATAGGTATGGAAAATTATATATAATAAATCGCATCTACTATGCATGTCAATTGTTTTAAATATTCCAATATTTTGACATTTAACATTTATTGTCAGTGTCACAAATAAGTTTAGTGAAAAACCGTTACAAAGGTTAGTAAATAATTTAAAATATTATATATAAATATTTTCTCTGGTTTAAAGTTCATTTGACAACTAAAAAATGCCCGGCCATAATAATTTTTAATAATATGTAATGAATAATAATATTTTCTTTATACTACTATAAAATCCAACATTTAAAATCTGAAATACATATGTTTTCTTTGGAAATCTGACAATAAACTAACTTTACACTTTTATTGGACAATGAATGAAAATATTTTCTTGAAATTTCAACATTTTATATTTTTATTTATATACTATCAAATCTAAATATACTGACTACGTAAAAGAAAGTTTAGGGCCAATACATGGCCGATGTTTACTTTATTGAATAAAGAAATAAGTATTGCAATTACGAATCTTGAGGATTTAACGGGAATACACTATTTGATCTTGAATCGAGTCTGACTATTTTTAAAATGACATCTGTGTGTGTGTGTGTGCACGCGTGTGTGTGTGTGTGTGTGCTCTACAGCTTAGACTGTGGAAGATAAAATTATGAAACTGTAAACTTAAGATTTGAATATGCCTGGGAAGAAAACCTCCTATTTTTGAAAAGCATATTCAATTCGGAAGTGCATGTTTACGTAAGACTTTTTTTGCAATTTCTGCAATATCTGCGAAACGGCTATACTTGCAGTAAATATAGTTAGAATAAAATTGAAAGATATTAGTATTCTGCACAACTTTTGTTTGAAACATTTCTTCAAAAAGTGTACCAGTTACAAGATTTTATCTTATTTATATTACCACAGTTACATAGGTATGGAAAATTATATATAATAAATCGCATCTATATTTTGACATTTAACATTTATTGTCAGTGTCACAAATAAGTTTAGTGAAAAACCGTTACAAAAGTTAGTAAATAATTGAAAATATGGGTAAAGTGAGTATTAGGAGGGCCACTGACAGTTGCTAACCAGTTGCCAACGAAATACACTGAAAGTATACCTTACGATGTGATTTGCCCCTCAAGCCAGGGCGAGGATTAGGTTTTTGGCCGCTTGCAGATCAAGAAAACCCTTTCGATGAAATATCTGGAACTATCCTTCAGCGGTTATGCTTTTTTTTTTTGACATACGTCAGTGGCCCTCCTAAGACTCACTTTTACCGAAAATATTATAACAAAAATAATTAAGTTCAAAATGAAAGATAGTTTCCTCGAAGAAATTTGTAGATTTCGATAAAGTGATAAGTGCATTTTTGAATACTTAAGCAGTGTACTAAACATATGAAAAAATAGTGTCATGTTTTTAAAATAAATTTGTCAGTAAAATAATATATATATATATATATATATATATATATATTTATAATAATATATATATATATATATATATATATATATATATATATATATATATAGATATATATATATATATATTTCTACGGTTTACTTAGCTATTCAGCTGTCAAATAATCTATTGGAATACCCATGAAAATACCGGATTCAGAATTACAAAACGAAATAAGTTCCATAGAAAATAATAAAATTTTCATATTAAAAAAAAAAGTCCATTTGTCACTGTCAATACGATATACATATAATAAATTTACATTCCACCAAGCTGGCATCATAATGTGTGACGATAAACCGGAGATTGTGTGTGTGCAGGTAAGTATGTGTGTGAGGAGTGCAGCAATTTCTACTATTCTTCGTTCACATGTGGCGTCAACGTTGGTCGAAAACGCTTAAAAGGAAGACGAATTACCGACATCACGTTACCGGGCGAACGAACGTGAAACGTAGTTACGTTGTCGACGGCATGTTCCCGCTACCTACCTGACCGGCTAATCTCTTTCTGATTGCCAAACTTGTGACAGATATATTAGATCTTAAGCGGCCACGTGTCGTTACGCTAACAATGGATTTTTTCATTTGGCTTTTATTTGCGCTATGTTTTAGTTTGGTGAACACAATTGTTGTAAAACACTTGTTTATATCTTCGTAAATGCAGTACTGACAAAACAAGTGATTGCAGCTAGCACATAATTCTAAAACGTGAACTAGATGAGATTTTAAGGATTTCCAGAGGATATAAAAAACGACGAAATCGTTAAAACTTTTTGAAAGAGTTTATAGATGCTTCCCAATTCTTTCTTCCCAAAATTTCACGTAATGGCTTAAAAGTTATATGATTTAGAATTTATCACGTACATATAGATCTATTATAGTATCTCCTAAGTTTTCTTAATAACGTATTTAAAATTGTAATAGCAAAATCTTCACTGCTACTTGCTTCAGTTTCGTATGTTTTCGGCGAATGTATTGACAGTTCACACCGTGTGTAGTAGAAACTACATATTATAGGTTCTGTCACTGACGTCGCCTGTGTGGGTGGCCAAACCAGCCTTGTGGGATCTCCAGCTGTCACAGATATAATCGTCATCTGTTGGTGCAAGTAATCTATCCATCAGGATCTCCAGCTCTTACTCACACCATCGTTAAATTCCAATCACGACTTTTGGTGATCATATCTTCAACTTTCGATTTCACCAGTGTACTCTATTTTCTGCAATCAGATTGGTTCATAACAAAACAGTTAATCGGCTAAATAAACTATGTCAATTAGATGTTAGTTCTATTAGGTATCACTAGTAAAACAAATTGAAGTATACATTTTTGGAATCACTAAATAAGTAATGCTTAAACAAGTTGCTAAATACTCATCATATGATGTAATATAATTTTTGAGAACGATAAATATATTATGCAATATAAATTTACAATAATGCAAATTGTTTCTAGAGAACATTGTGTCGACGTCAGTCCAGTTCAATTAAATGCCAGTCTTGGAGCTATTAGGTGTAAACATGCAAGACATCCATTTCGCAACCATTATTCCGTATTCAAGAACATCAATACGAAAATTTGTTTGTTTCAAGGATATTCTAATTTCGGTAATAATTTTCCTTTCTATGAAACACCAACTTGTCTAAAATTACGACCTTCAATCATAACGTATTTTGTTATATTTCATGTCAAAATTAATGTAAAATTTTGAATACTTGATATACCAGCAAATACGGTAAATTGGAATCTGATAGTAGAGGAAATCGTTTAAGTAACTTTCCATAATTGATCACATACGATTCGTTTTATACAATTAATGTGATTAACATACATAATCACCTCAGTACCAGACTAATACGACATCTTTACTATGTAATTATAATAGTATGATTAATTAATCATAAAATAATTAGTACATGATATGAGTATGCATATTGACTGGCGCGTATAAATAAGCCAAAATGACTTATCTACACCAATCTATACGCGCTAAGTTTACATCATTAAACTAATTAATTTTTAAACAAACCTAGGATAATATATAATGGATAATTGGTTAAATTACGAATATATAACTAAATATAATTTTGATCATTAATATATTACTTTCAATGACTTCATTTTGGAACTACAAAAAAGTATATATAAGAAATATTCTACTTGTGCTTGTATTTTGGTGTAAATACATTAATCGACTCAAAACACGAAAACGTCGTTTAGCAAGAATAAAAATCCTTTGGAGATGAATTATGGATACTGGTAAAGGTATTTCAAGTGGTATAAGAAGCAGGTATGAGTCTTAATAAAGCTTTAATATTCTTCAATGTTTCAATGTCGA
>JADQWA010000414.1:0-19231 GCA_018344505.1 Nebria ingens riversi
TATATTTATATATATATATATTTAAATTCTGTATTTAATATAATAAGTATATAGGTATATAAAATAGGTTTAAAAAATTAAATATATTTCAGCAATAAAATTCAAGTGTCAAAATATTGATGACTTTTTTATTCTTTTTAATATGATCAATAAATAAAGGATTATCACAATATGATTATAAGTGGGTCGTTATTTATTATATTTATATATTTCTATTTACTTTTCTAATAAGCTATGGTTGTAAATTATAAGTGGAGAATAAAAATGTTATAAGGCTGAAGAAGATGGTTGAGAAATTGTTTCCTGTAGAAGTGATTGCAGTATATTAATAACTTGAAATCATGCATTACTCGTCTCTGCATTGCATATTACTTGTGTCAGTATAGATATAGTTTAAAACAAATAAAGCATGATTGTTAATTTATAATACGAATCTTCGATTATCATTACCTATAGAGTACCTATACATGAATATTTAGCAAACTTATATAATTCATTCCAAACATAAAACATAATTTTGTTTCCGTACTGCGATTGTAAAATAGTTAACGATCGTCTGCGAAAATAACTGTCGCTTATATTCTTAACTCCTAACGACTTTTTAGACGTTCAGTTTTCCATTGTTATGACCAATGTTAATTAAATTTTGATTTATTGCACTGCACAACAGAGATATTTTGTAATACAGCTCTGTAGATTCAAATTTTTAATTCACAATCTACATATTGCAATGACGGATATACGTGTTATATATTTCGCTAAAATACATCGCGTTATACGAATATTTTGGTGGCTGTGGATTAATTTTCAAAATTTGCAATAAAGCTGCATGAACATTCTATCCTTCTAGGTAGTATTTCTGCAATTTTTAATATGCAAAACTGTTACTAATAAAAGAACGATAACATTTAATATTATATCGTAGCTGTCATCAGTTGATAAATCAGAAATTAATTTATGCTTTAATAAAAAACTTGTTTAAACAAGTGATTAACATTTACCTATTAGCAGCCGGTATTAGCGCTTGAACTCTTATCATTCTAATTAACCTATATATTATTCTCTGATTTTCACTAATCTGTACTGATTTATCAGATTAAATCAAATCAATGTGTATTGTAAATTAATTAATTAAATGTTGTAAAACTTTTTTTAATAGTAGAAGATAAGGCCTAAATTTATAAATAAAAATTGTATTCTAATATTCTATCTTCTGCTATTATTATTATTATTTTTATAAAAAACATTTTTGGTTGAAATGGAAAAGTTAATATTGTTGATGGAATTTTTAAATGAAGATAAGATATTCTTTATAGAATTACGTTCTTTATTTTAACAAACAAATTAGGGCATTTATGAAATTAGTTTTACTGCCCAGAATGAAGCTATTTCTAAATTATATTTGATTGCATATAAATAAGATGAAAACAACATATAATTTGATGTGGTTTCAACCACAAAATAACGGTTAACCATTTATGACCAATAATTGTTGTTTATTTTTTATACAACTATTTGTCTGGTTACTATAAAACCACCTGGTGAATACATTAACGGAGACGTAGGGTTATTAACCAGACACACTGTTGGTAATAACAATGAACATAGTTGCATGCGTATGCCATGGGCGGATCGTCAGCTGGGGCACATACATATGTAATATAATAAAAAATAACGTTATTATTTTTACTATTTACGTATCTAATGCTACAACTAGTAGTTTATAGCATTTTTATTGTTGGATCTACGTGAATATTATTTAATCAATCAAATTCCGTTGCAGCTATTGATAAACGAATTTTTCACCATTCATTTTAAACTTTTACGTCTATCAGACAACTGTTATTCAGAATATAAATTATATATGTAGCGCGTAGTCAAATATATATTATTTATCAAGTTTTAGAAACTATGTCGACTCAATAACAGATTTTTAAAATACAAAATGTGTAACACAAATCCGAAATTATTCATATTTATAAAAATAGCCATGTTATGTGTAGTAAACATTGGCTTCGCCAATGCTTCTTTGATCTATTATCTAAATAGTAATTTGTTCAGTTTAAACTTAATTTAATTTTAATTCGTACATCCGTTGACCAGAGTACGAGATAACAATTTTTTTTTGTGTTAAAAAATATAAAAACAGCGTTAACAAATACGGTATACAGTGAATTTAGCAACATGATTAAAATCACGAATTACGAAAATGCAGTTAAGTTCGTATAAGCGTTGACGTTCCTCGCCGGGTTTTGAACTCAGCACCGGAACAATTCCGCAACCAAGGTCCAGCCACCGTGACCAGGACGCCATCTTTTACACCTTTTAATACGTATACGTCTCTGACTACCTTAACTAATAACACTTTGCAATATTTTATGCTAACGAATTAAAAGTTCTATTTCTTAAAATGAGAAATTAATGTTAATTTTTATACAACGTTGAAAGTTTTTTATTTCATAATGAAAATATACGTCGGCTACAATCATTTCATTGGATTTGTTTATTGATTGTTAAATGGGATATTTGCATTTTTATTGGCAATTTGATAAACTAAAGAATGTACGCGAAATGTTTAAATAAAATATAGAATTTTAATATCTATGCTTATTATGTTAAACTGGTAAGTGTTAATTATATTGTTATACCTTTAAACGGTGAGTACCTTACGATAAATTCGACGCAAGATTATTAAGTAGAAAATATTTCTTAAATCACTTTCAAGATCAACTTTAAACTTATCTATGTAAATTAACTTCGTTATGATTATATATAATTAAAATGAAGAACTTCTACGTTCTCTCTCATTTAGTTATATTTTTGAAGCTACAAAAATCGTGTTTAAAAATATATATATATTTTTTATATTAATTTGTCAATCATTTAAAACTTCTAAACAAGCAATTTCACACCTTTCTTTTTCACAAAACGAGAATTAAAAACACAAGGAGTTCAAAAAAATGAAAGACAAACTTTGACACAGTTATAAATAAATAACTATGACTTTCTTTCTAATTTCTGTACCCTACTATCCTAAAAAAAAAATATAGGTATATGTTTATACGAAATTCGTAAAAACGTAGCAAAACGAAATATTCCCACATTTAGGTAATCTGATTTCAAATGAGAACGATCTGCATTATGAACAGAGCTGCTATAATTATGGATTTTAATAATTGTCATTTATTATATATTTCATGTAACTTTCACGAGATGTATAAAAATAAAACTGCATAAATATACCATTAGTTTGCGGTTGTTTGTATAATTTATGAAACTTATCATATGAAATATTGTGTTTTGTTTTTTCGGAAAATAATGTCGTTTTCTTCCAAGCCAACTTGATGTAATTATATGTTTATTATCTTGAAATTTATTGTGACAGATTTAATCTGATATGACCAGCGGAACACACTTTTCGCGTAGCTGTATTTGTGTGTGCAACTTTGCTGTAACAAATCCTCCGACTAGTTGGATGTGTATGTATGTATGTCGGCCATAATTTGCGTCTGCATTTTCTCTGAAGTACCTAACCCAATATATCGTTAATTCATTATAATATTTATAACTTTTTAGTTGAGAAATATTATTATTCTTCTCTAGAAATACGATTTGTTGCTTAAGCAAAACTACAAACTAAAGATACCCCTTTAGGAAATATGAAAATGTTCGCTTATTATAACGTAACTTAGGGGTTGAATTACAGGTTGTGTATGGACATGAGGGTGTTAGAAGGCATTTTACTAGAAACCAGTACCAGATAGGTGTTACATCTTATAAGTTTTTAAGAGTATCTCAACACCTTTTCTATGAAATGAGGTTTGAGGTTTCATCTATTTGTAATATTTATTGAACCTTTTAAGAGTAACGAATATTAGTTTTTTTTTAGTACAAATTAATATATAAAATATGCTAGATAATATTAATTATGATACTGTTGATTGTAAATATAAGCTATGCTCCATTTGCTTGTATCATAATCAGTGCATATCATATTGACATGGAATTATGACAATATTCTTAATATCTTTATAAAACAGAGCATCCGGCTGTACTGTATCCGCTTTTAGTGCATACAATGTACCGTTAATCTATGCAACAATTATAAAAATTATTCATTTATAATATTTTTTTACATGCATTATTTATTTATTCTAACTGACACTATTATTAACATATATTTAGCAACTTAGAATATGTAAACATAAATCTTTAAATTTGAATTAGTTTAATTATCTACGGTTTTAAACAACAATTATTATATGTATACGTATTTTAAAATTAATTCTTAATACTATCTGAATTCGTTATTCAATTTTAAACAAAATGTCTATTATGTATAAATTCGGAATGCTGCAACTGGATATTGTTTAAAATAAATAAAAACTAATATATATTTTAAAAATATTTTTGTACTCTAACAAAAACGAATGAATATGCGAATTTTTGTATTACATTATACGCATGGTTAATATGTTCTGACTGTAAAATAAAACATAACTAAAACATATCAGATTTAGTTTTAGCTTGAGGAACAGTTTCAGATGACCATGATACAGCGTAAGTCATTAATAATTATGTTTGTTTGTAATTGTAAATAAGTATCTTAATAAAATGATAAAGTGATGAAATCTAATGTGAGAAGAAGGTTTGCTTCAAGCTTGAGCATTTGCACGCTCTAGTTGCACAACGTAATAATTACAATATAGATACGTGTGTATAAACCACCATACTACATATATACTGTGCTGTAGATAATAAAATATGTAACCATCACAATTGGTTAAGCATATATGAACACAGCACGAGCCCTAATAACGGGATAACCGCGCAGATTGAATCGGCTAATTATTGTTATTACAACGCAAACACACACAGACACGCCGGGTAATTTAATTCATTAAAAACAAAACGGAACAATTGTTCTTATACCTATTATCTGTTGATAAAGATATTCCCATTTTTCATGTGATTGTGTCTGAACTAAACTATTACCTGCACAGGCTATTATTATCAAATTGTTTCTACTCTATTGGAAAACTGATCAATAATATATATATATATATATATATATATATATATATATATATATATATATATATATATATGTATATATATATATATATATATATATATATATATATATATATATATATATATATATATATATATAAATATATATATATATATATATATATATAAATATATATATATATATATATATATATATATATATATATATATATATATATATATATATATATCTGGAGAGGCTCTTGCTCAACTTTATTTTACGTAGAATGGGACGTTTGTTCGCTACCATCATAGTATAAAAAACATCGGCCATGTGTTGGCCCTAAACTTTCTTTTACGTAGTCAGTACATTTTGATTATATATATATATATATATATATATATATATATATATATATATATATATATATATATATATATGTATATATATATATATATATATATATATATATATATATATATATATATATATATATATAAATATATATATATATATATATATATATATATATATATATATATATAAAATATATATATATATATATATATATATATATATATATCTGGAGAGGCTCTTGCTCAACTTTCTTTTACGTAGAATTGGATGTTTGTTCGCTACCATCATAGTATAAAAAACATCGGCCATGTGTTGGCCCTAAACTTTCTTTTACGTAGTCAGTACATTTTAATTTGATAGTATATAAATTAAAATATAAAATGTTTAAATTTAAAAGAAAATATTTTCATTCATATGTCCAGTAAAATTCTAAAGTTAGATTATTGTCAGATTTCTAAAAAAAACCATATGTATTTTAATATAAAGAAAATATAATTATTCATTACACATTATTACCAAAAATTATTATGGCTGGACATTTTTTAGTTTTCAAATGCACTTTAAACCTTACTAAATATTTTCATATAATATTTTAAATTATTTACTAACCTTTGTAACGTTTTTTCACTAAACTTATTTGTGACACTGACAATAAATGTTAAATGTCAAAATATTTGAATATTTAAAACAATTGACATGCATAGTAGATGCGATTTATTATATATAATTTCCCATACCTACGTAATTTTGGCAATATCAATAAGATAAGATCTTGTAACTGGTACTTTTTGAAGAAATGTTTCAAACAAAAGTTGTGCAGAATACTAATATCTTTCAATGTTATTCTTACTATTTTTACTGCAAGTATAGCCGTTTCGGAGATATTGCAGAAATTGCAAAAAAGTCTTAAGTAAACATGCACTTCCGGTTTGAATACGCTTTTCAAAAATAGGACGTTTTCCTCCTAGGCATATACAAATCTTAAGTTTAAAGTTTCATAATTTTATCTTTAACGGTGTAGGTTGTAGAGCGCATACAGACACACACACACACACACACACACACAGACGTCATTGCAAAAATAGTCAGACTCGATTCAGGGAAGGTCAAAAGGTGTATTTCCGTTACAATTTCGAGAATTTTGTTTTTCGTGATTACAATACTTACTTATTACTTCGTAAAAGAAAGTAATTATATTGAAGAAAAAATCAAACAAAAAAACAGATTATTAATTGTAGAAAATGTAGGTAAATTAGCTAGAACCACGCAATAATTCGGTAAAGAATATAATTATTTGACCATATCTAGCCATAAAACAAATAATATACCTGTGCATACATAAATATACATACATAGGTACATAAAAAGGCCATATCATTATAACTTAAATAGGTAATTTGAGTGCTATATCTCTTACTAAAAATTATATGGTTTTATGATACTTTCTTTCAGATATAATAAAATTATGACTAGAAAATTTCATTCATTTGAACTAGGTCTGTTTAGCAATTACTGGACAATATAATTATTTGAAAAACGTGAATTATTTATAAAAATGTTGTATTAAATATTATTATTTAACATACATTCTACATTGAAACATAAGAATAAAAATTTAAAAGTAGAAAAGCAAACTAGGCAAGAGATTTAAAAATAAATTCCTAATTCATCTTTGTGTATGTACGATTTATTTTTTGAGTATTTTCTATTGGGTACTTTTGAAATATAGTATCAATATAGAAGTTTAATAAAGTAAAATAAAGTTTCCGGCTGATATTTTAAAAGTAAACGAATCTCTTCATTTTGTATTTAGCGGTTTTAATTGAACCTTTATATACAACTACCATCTACTGACGAGAAGTATAACGAAATATTCATGACGACAAAATAGAAAGGAGTCTGAAAATCGATTCGACATAAATTGGATGTTGGGCGATATAACGCGAGATGGTGAAAAGTATACCAATTTATACAAATATTATTTGGTGAAAATCATTGCTTATCCGTTCGTTTTTTTATGTGTATTTTTTTTCGGTATATTATAATTTAAATTTCTTAAATTAGAATAGGAAACATAAAGAGTATCGTAAACAAAAATATATTCATTTTAGTTCATATTTTGAATAAATTATATTAATTTTAAATACTGTCGTAAATTATTTCAAAAAAGCACCCTTTAAAATTCTATAAATATGGTTGCTGAAGTCTATAAATTTCTTGAGGGTAGCTGTGGATTACCACACAAATCTTTTTAGGGGAATTCAGGAAAATGTACGACGCCAATGAGAAAGCGTCGTTTCAGCGACGAATTGCAACAGTTACGATAATACGACAACGATTGGCGGAAATATACGCGAATCGTCTTCCCTATGCGCACTGGCACCACTAGTTAGAATGTAACATTTTCCTGCTTTAGAAGCATGCGCACTTTCAAACAATAACGCCCTTCAACTGCATATTTTCGACGCCTAATTCATTTTACAAAGTAGTTCTGTTAAGTTGGTTGCTGGAAAATATAAATCTACAAACTGCACATGGTTTTGTGATGCCTGCCTAAATAATCACAGTCATCAAAATGCAACGAACCAATAGATCAATTACTACTCCACATAGTTCACTTTCATATATGATCCAAATATGAACAATTGAGATCAGAAAACAGTGGGCTGTGATAATTGTGTAACCGCGTTTTGGGTAGCGAATAGCGATCGGTTTTACGCTCGAAGCAATCTATCGCAAACGAAGAGAGTGTTGTTATCTATTTAGTGCTGCTGAAATTTATGACGATTTAAAAGTATTATGTGGACACCACATTAATATAATGATAGAGAGAATTATTATTTCGGTCTAGTCTAGATTATAATTTATACTCTCTGGTTAAATAGATGTATGTTTTTCGAAATGGTTTTGTGGTTTTACAACTAATATGGCGATGACTATAAATTATATTTTTAAAACGTATCCGTATTAAAATGATGCAATTTTTTATGGAAAGTCGTTAAAATATTACGATTTTTTAGGGTGTTGCTAATAACTATATTAATCAAATTTGTTTTTAAAACTTTTGATATTAGATTATGTTCATTCATAATTTTAAATTTACTTAATAAATTAATTTGACAATAACACCGTGTAGATCATTGCACAAAATTCTAATTGGAAAAAGTAAGAGTGTATAATAAATTAAATAATGGAACTGTATGGTTTGTTGTCATTTTCGACACTCTAAAGAAAGCTGCTTTATATTTGTAAATGTATATTAACCATTTCATAGCCATTATGCATACAAATATAGATTTTAATAGCGATTGTTTCTGGTGTAACTGTCCAGACGAGTTTAAGCATTTTTATTTCGTGTATTTTCGCTGTTGTTAAACAAGCCTGTTACATATGCTAACGGTTTAAATCGAGATTTATTATAGTTATTAAAAAAACTAGTTCGTTTATTGGTCTTGTCAATTTGATTACGAGGACATTCAAATTCGTGATCTATATTTTCGGATTAGTTATCAAGATATTATTAATCGAAATTAAATCTTAAAAAAAATTAAAATTTGATTGCACATTTTTAGTTAAAAAAAAAAAATGATAAATAGGAAGCTTTGCGTAAAACGATTACGTTACGCTAATTCTTTAGATGGAAACCGTGAGAACTTAATGAAAAATTAAAAAGTGTATCGCATTCCAACGTGTTTAAAATTCGGTTGCTAATAATAAATAATTGAACATCAATTAACTGAAATTGATTATTATTTTTAATTTTGACACTCGTTCATTGCTTTATTAATTTGAAACTAGAGAATATTACATTTTTATAACCATTTCATAGCAGCAATAAACCATATGATTCTAACACTAAATATAATAAGATAAATCATCATTCTGGAGAAAGTTTTCTTCGAAAACTAGAATAAGTAAAAAAATATATTGATACGTATCATAAATATGTGAGATGTATTTTTTAAATGTTGTTATATAATTCAGTGATTCTTATGATTTAAACTGTCAATATAAGTCAAAATGTTTCTGACGAATTGGATGTGCAACATGTGAATTCTTCAATAATATATGATTCAACATTTCGAAACTAAATGTGAAATTGGATTATGTTTAGTTAGGTAACTTAATCGGTGCTTCGGATATGGAAAGAAGGTATTTTTAATTTCTTCCTGATTGAATAAAAAATTCAAATTGCTATTTTCAATTTTTTCTTAAATATTTAGAATAGGTTTTAAACAGTTTGAGAATCAGTGTTTTGTGGTGGTCTTGTAAGCGTTTATCTCACCGTGTATGCATTGGCGAAGCCAGACAAGAAGTCTGCATTGTAATTATTGCAGTTAACCACATACATATGTACATACATATATTGATGTATTAGTTACATAGAAATGCACACACATGCATATGGCTTACAATACCGGTTTTGTTATAATGTTAGGGCATAGGCCTCACGCCAGTGAAAATTCATTTAATACGTAATACAATCTGATACAATTAGGTACACGTTTTATTGTCACATAAAATTTTATATATATATATATATATATATATATATATATATATATATATGTGTATATATATATATATATATATATATATATATATATATATATATTTATATATGTATATATATATATATATATATATATTATATATATATATATATATATATATATATAAATATATATATATATATATATATATATATATATATATATATATATATATTTATATATACTTGAATGGTATTGGCCTTTACTTTGTAAAACTCCATTATAAGGGAAATAAAACACTACTATGCTTTTAAGTTTTACGTAAAACTTAAAAGCATAGTAGTGTTTTATTTCCCTTATATTTATATATGTATATATATATATATATATATATATATATATATATATATATATATATATATATATATATATATATATATATATATATATATATATATATATATATATATATATATATATATATATATATATATATATATATATATATATATATATATATATATATAATATATATATATATATATATATATATATATATATATATATATATATATATATATATTCGTATTTGCATCATTGATGTTAGTGATTGAAGTATTCTTGTAGATATCAACAACAAATCAGTTAAATATTAAAAAGAACCACTGTAGTAGACAGTATGTTTCTTCAATAAAATGTGCAAACATGTTCGAAAACAATACGTGACCTCGATAACGGTCAAAATCTGGGTCACATTGATCACCGAAAGAAAATGGGAATTCCATTTAGGTATCTCTACAACGCCCTGTTCGATTTTTTATATTTTTAACTACTTTGCGACATTACACAACGCGATCAATTCGTTTCGTAACACAAAAAATATTACTTGTGTGTGTTTGAACGCTATTGGTTGGAATACATATTTTTATTACTTGTTTGTAATGATATTTAAATTTGTTCATTTTTATCGAAAACGAACTTTTATTAATTTGATTTTTTTAAGTTGTTTTTTTTTAGGTGTGGTTTAAAATTTCGACATTGTTAAATGAATATTAAGTCATTAATTATCGTTTATAAATAATGATAGTTTTGTGTGTTTTGACCTAATAATTTTTTATGTTCAATTATAAAAAAAAAAATGTTGAGCAATATTTATCGAAAATTTCTGTATCAACATCTGTTTTAATTTACAAAATATAATTATAACTATAATTTGTCTTATAAATAAGGTTATACAAAGTGAATTGAACTATACAAGCATTGCCATAAAAAGAAACAAGGCATATAAAAGATTAAGCTTTACAAATATGAACAAATATATCATCAAGTTTTTATTGGATTAAAACAAAACGAGAATTACTCATTGAAATGGCATTAAATATTGCTTTCACAAATTACTATAATATATTATAGTTTTGACATTTTAAACCTAGAATATATGTCATTCTATAAACATATATGATACAGTTTTTTTTTTTTATTGAAACTATGTTAAAACTCAATTGTTATGACATCACTAATGTTATACTATAGTTTCCTAGAAATTGACATTTATCCGTGATGCAATAAATATCTTTAATAGGATTAGATATATAGTTTAACAACCACTGATCAACGCACTGTGATCTGTGATCACACAGCATGCGTACGGTTCTCAAGGCATGCTTTCGATTTTTACTAAACGTTAAAATGAGACCGAACCCCCCTCTCCCTTCACTCATATGCATGAGATAAAGATAGTCACATCAAAATCCAGATACACCAATAATGTTTCCGTGTGTGAGTTACGTTAGAAATTATAAATTACTGAGTCAAACCATATATGTATAAAATGTTTGTTGCGATTGCAAAAAATCTGCGAAAATTTAATTACAGATGTGTTTCTAAAGAAATTATTAAAAAAAAAAACAATTAAACCAGAGCAAGTTTAATTATAACTATAATTATTAAACATTAATGATTAGAATATTTAGAGCAAATGAAACCTGTTTTTCTTCTAAAAGAATACTTGTCATACTTGAGTCATTCATAAACGATTTACATCTACTAAAAAACGTATATTATATAGACAGAAATTTATTCATTGCTATTAAAACAAATCCTACTATTCGCGTACAAAATTAATACAAAATAAAATCTAATTTAAGCGTTAAACGACTTAAAATTACTTTAAAGTTGCCACTTTATTTTACCGGACCTAACAACAAATATTGTATTATATGTGCAACTATGAATTAAAAACTAATAGTTTATCTTAATTTTTGGACATGTTGAGTACCACTGGTATGAATAATTTGAGCAATATACCTAATTTCAAAGTAGGTAAAACTAGTGAAATCTTATAAACATATGAATATTCATTAGTTCGTGAAACATGTTTATCGTTTTTATTTTTTCTAATAAAGTAATAAAAATAATCAATAAATTAGCAAAACCTTGGGGAAGATTATGTTCTAGTAAATTTGAGGTCTTTCTGATTTGTCTTCCGGGTACTAAGTGTTATTTAAGAACATGTATATCACTTATTGAAAACCTTGATGGTGTATCAACTGACATTTTAAAGTTGTTCCATTTGGGAATAAAACTATTTGGTTAGAAATTACAGTTTCCACGGATCGTTAAGAATTAAATTTAAAATTCGATTAAATTAATTGAATAATTTCACATATATTAATGAATGTATAATTAGCGGAAAAGAAATGTTCTTTTCAGGAAGTTCACTTGAATATATACTACATATATATTTTTGGAAATCACATATATAAAATACAATATCAAATACTCTCACACACTTTAAACATTTTTCGAATATTATTACGTTCATGGTATAGAAACTGATGACGAAATATTTCGTACCTATATGGTCTAAAAATAATTTTAAAAAATATTTAAGCAGAATGAATTTGATACTAATTGAGGTTAAATATAACAATACAATTAATTAAAGATATTAATCTGGATTTTCTTTAAAAAAAATCATACATACATATTGCACAAAGGCGCACACACACACACACGTCTACACATACAAGGAAACATCTACACTTATGTATATATATATATATATATATATATATATATATATATATATATATATATATATATATATATATATATTTATATATATATATATATATATATATATATATATATATATATATATATATATATAAATATTATATAATGTTACTAAACCTATGGTAAAGGACAGGTTTTAGTACAACCATTTTATTCATTGAACGATTTCAAACACAGCTAAGGTGACAGTATCAAATTTATGACTCCAGCAGAGGAATCAGTATGTCAAACTCTACATGATACTGTCACAGTTTGTATATATGTAAACATATGTTGCACAATATCAACACTTGATACAAATATCATTTTTTATTTGTAAAGGCCAGATTTTTACTCGAAATTCGAACGTTCCAAAAATACGCCTGACCTTTAAGGTGCCACTCAACCTGCAGTCATTAAAACATGTAATAAAATATTTAACGAAATATAAATTAGGTTAAAAACCTGTATTTTATTAATTAAAACTTCAAGAAATATTACAGATAATATCAGTTTTGTACAGTTAAAAATCAATTTTTTTTAAATTTCACCTGATAAAAAATGTATTGAATTTTTATTAATTTATTGCTAAATATATCAATGTTAAAAACCATAAACACAATATACTCTGTATTGAAATAAGCCATATGATATCAACTAGACTTTTAATTAAAATTTGTATAAATATGTTTCTACTTTATCGACGGTAACATTAATAAGCTGCAATAACATTTGAACTATTTTGTAAGTCCCTGTCTAATAAAACAGATACAGAGAAATGCAAACGTGCCAAGTTATGCGTAGGTTTTAAGATCTACGACAATGAAAACCATAACACATATTGTGAACACACCTTCACCAACTATTACATGCTACAAAATACTATACATAGATAATATAATACAACATAAACAGTTATAATACGTAATACGAGGTTAAATATACAAATTTTCGACACCCATATAGGTACCTACAACAAAAATGCGCACGAACGAGATCAAAAGATCATGATGGAAGAAAGATGCCAGGGAGGCACTGAGGGGGATATTAGGCGAGGTCCTTTCACTCTCTATTCAACAGCAATAGCACCCAATTCGTATACTATGTACAACGAAATATTATTCAATGTCACAAAATAATTGTGCTTCAGAAATGCAAGATTTATGCGAATGTTGGGTATGGAATATGAAACATTTTAGGAAAAACTATGTAATATTATAAAACTGTTATTCCCTTGTATTCTTTATATGCGTGCGTGTGTGATATAAGCATAGACATACGTTCAAGGCCACACAGACTAACTATATCATCATAATCTTATACTTTCGTTTTTTTTTCTTCTGTATATGTGCTTCGATCTCACTTGCTCTTTCAAAACATCCATTTCCGACGATTGCCAAATAATTTTTCAGAATTTTTGTTTTGCAAACCCTCGGGCAAGATCAAATCAAAAATAGACAAAATAAAATCTGTTTTGGCATTGAAAAAATTCTAACGCTTTACAGAAATGTAATTTATAATTTCCGAAAAACGATAATATTTATATCCTGTCTTTAGAAAAATGTGTTTCAAATGAGGTTAAAACTTTAGCGATTTAATTTTGAAATGCTAAGGTTAAATAATTGTAATCTAGTTGAAATAGTGTAATTTTAATTCGTTTTTTATTATATTAATTTAATAGAACAGTGTCAAATTACTTTTATAATTTAATCAGTCCTTATACAATTATAAATTCAATGTTTAGAGGCGTTAGAGGCGCACAAATACAATCAAACACTATGGAAGAATATATTTAAATTTATTATAACTTCGGCGTTATCAGTGTCTTAAATAATCAGATATATTTAAATAAATCATTATTTGATTTCGTAATTTTTTAAAAGAGAATATTTGACTGGGCCTTAAGTAACACTTAAATCAGATTAAAAACAGCGTTACTAACATGAACATGATTCGCATTTTGTGTGAGTGTAGCTAAAATAGACCGCTGTGTCTATTTAAAATAAAAGATACAATTAATTATATAATACATTCAAATCAGAGATCAATTTGTTTGGTTGAATGAATAAATTTAATTTGAGAAATGTCATATTGTTAAATTGATTATATAATGTTTTTAGCGGCTTGTTAAACAAATGTAACATTTATTATTTTTATCTAATATGGCCGCAGGTTGAATTTCTCATCGTGAAATCATATTTTAAATGGTCCTTAAAACTGGTTTACCAAAATACGAACGAATTTAATATGAACCTGTCTATGATAATTAATGTGTTCTCTCAAATATTCTTTAAGTGAAATTAGATGATGCACAATTTATCTTACTCGGATTAAGTCATTGCGTACATATTTTTGATGATTGCTTTTGAAGCGTGATTTTTAATCGTATACTTTGAGAAATATTCTAAATGTATTCATCATTTTCTGTACCATATAATTCTATTGTTTCACTAATAGATTTAATGTAGATGTGTTTTCATATGGTAAACCATAGCTTAACTAGCCTCGTAATTAGCACAATTGTTGAAAATGAATAACAATTTTGGGCTTTTCGACCGCTAATTACAAAATGTTTTAGCTGTGTTTTAAATTCAGCACCATAATCTTGTTAATTAAAATTAGCTTCAATAGGGAAGATGCACGTGTCGTTTTCTTAAAGCCTCTAGTTTCGGAAATATGCATTTTTAAAAGTATTCGCGCCCAGGGAGAATGACGTCATTGTAACATAAATACCAAGTTGTATTCAATCATAAAATAATTGTGTTGTGTAGTGGTGACATTTGTTTGGCCCTATTTCGCATTTTTTTTGTGCGTCAACCGGTGCTGTGTCCGTTTGGTCAGATTCTTTGCTGTTGCAGGTACCTACATATATGTTATTTCTCAACAAGACCGAGATAAATCGATTTGAACTTGAGATGAATTATGTTGGGTAACAAACAGAGACCTGCCCCAGCTTAGCGGTCGCTGGTACCGTATGCATACATACATGTATGTATGTATGTACTTTAGTTTGGTTTGGGAGAGTTTTGGAGCGCGGTGAAAGGTGTATGTGTATATGTGAATTTGCACTGGGGGCACACCTCGTGCAGATCGCTCCAGATAGGATATATAAGCACGATGGTGCACTAGAAACATCATACACATCGACATAGTGTTTCATACAATCAACATGGCATTCAAAGTGAGTTTTGCTATAAAAAAACTGAAATATTCTAATAAGCTTTATATATTATACCTACATTCAATAACACACAACATTTGATTTAATTTGTTTTCAATTTAAAAATTATGTTTTTATAAATATAATCCTTAACCATTGAGTTATTTGTTAATTCGTACTAGTATACTGGTGTTTTATGGCCAAAAATTCAATTTAAAGTAATTATATGTTTTAAAATTTTCAGTTCGTTGTCTTCGCCGCCGCGCTCGCCGTAGCCCAAGCAGGTCTCGTAGACTACTCTTCCCATGGATACGCTGCCGCCCCCGCTGTAGCATACGCCGCAGCTCCCGCTTACAAAGTTGCCGGTCATGGTGCTACATCCCACAGCTCCATCACCCAACACACAGTCTCCCATGGACCCCAAGTTGCGTACGCTGCTGCTCCCCAAGTAGCATACGCTGCAGCACCTCAAGTTCACTACGCTCAAGCCGCTCCATCATACTCTTACGCCAGCGCCCCAGCATACAAAGTAGCCGCCGCTCCAGTAGCCTATGCTTCATACGCTCATGCTGCTCCCCAGGTACACTACGCATCTGCTCCAGTAGCTTACGCTCAGCCCGCCGTCAAGGTAGCCACCTATGCTGCCCCAGTCGCCAAAGCTGTGTACGCTGAAGCTTATGCCCCAGCTCACTACGACTTCGAATATGCCGTCGCTGATCATCCCATACCGGTGATGTCAAGAGCCAGAAGGAAAGCCGTCAAGGAGACGCCGTCCAAGGAAGCTACTCCCTCATCGAAGCTGATGGTAGCAGACGTACTGTAGATTACACCGCTGATGCCCACAACGGTTTCAACGCTGTTGTCCACCGTGAACCAGCACAACACCCCGTTGCCGTCAAGACCGTGCAACCAATTGTCAAATACGCTGCTGCCCCAGTTGCCGTCAAGTACGCCGCCCCAGCAGTGTACCAACACGCTGCCCCAGTTGCACAGTACGCATCCTACGCTGCACCCGCCGTCACCGTCGCTAAATACGCTGCTGCACCAGCTTTAAGCTATGGCCATGCTGCCCCAGCTTTAAGTTACGCTCATGCTGCCCCAGCTTTAAGCTACGCCCATGCTGCCCCAGCAGTCACCTACGCGCATGCTGCCCCAGCAGTCACCTACGCTCAAGCCGCACCCGCCTACTCTTACGGTGCTTCCCCAGCTCACAATTACCACTATTAAGAGTGTTTCGGAATGTATGAAGGTGCTCATGTACGACACGTAGCCATGTTGATGTTGTATTCTTTATTTACAATGTTAACGAAAAGTACAATTTTTTATTGTATATATATATATTGTTATAAATGTATAAAACTATATATTAAATATTTAATCTAAAAAAATAATTACTCCGTTGTAGTAAAACCTCTATTTCCTTTAACGCAAAGCATCATTTATTTTATATAAATAAAATGATAAAAATGACACTTTCACACTTTGTAGTATTCAACGCAACTGTAGTCTGCCAAAACATACTATGGCCTCTTCTAAATTCAGCAAAAATTCATTCAGAGCAGGATAATCATGTATTTTGCCAATAGAAGTCAAAAAGAAGTTGCTTGCAGCTGCGACTCCGCTTGAACTTGGAACTATACACAATTTACAAATCGAATGACTTTATTTCTTCGTCCAAATTTGCCAAACTTTTGTCATAACTACATTCAAGCTACTCAATATGAATCAACGATTATATTTACGAGTGGATCCGCTTAAAATTATTTGTTTATCCTACAATTTTGTGTTCAAATATTTATTTTACAAGTAAATTTATACGCAATATTAATCATATTCTAATATACAAATATTTCTATGTATAAAAACATCAATTGAAAATAAGTCAAGGATATTCAGCGTAATGCGCAATAATTAAGAATCACATTTTTTCAATTTCGATAAAAAATTGAATCTACATTTATCACTGACAAGATTCTTGCATCAATCTATAACATTTACCACAAATAGTTTTTACTGATTGCATTGGAAATTATTCAAATATCAAAAGTCATCGAAATACAATTTACTTCCAAAATGAGGTCACTATAAATAATATATTAAATTACCAAAACTTACTAAATATTCACTTATTGCAAGCCTGCGCATCTATGGACAACTTTTATAAATAAGGGTTGCGCTAATAATAAATTGTTAAAAAACACCTCCAATTAAATTGAACCTAATTCTTAGCTAATAACCATTTATTTTAATCAAGCAAAATATATGTATAGAAACAATAACTTATCCATAATTTATTATTTTTATCGATTACTTATTATTTATACACACTAACTATATACATAATATCTTTTAAACCATATATAAAAATAATTATTCTAAATTGTTATAACATATAATAATTATTAGCCATTTATTTCAATCATTATGTTAAATCATAGATTATCTACGAACAGAAACTGAATAAATTAGTACAAACAAAATTTCTAGCTATCAAAAGAAAGTTAAACATACCTAAACGTGACATTGGTTGTTATTTCACGCTTCAGTAACTTGATTAATATTCATTAGATCAATTTTTTTTGTATATTCATTCATAAATAAGTCTAGTTTCACGGTATAGTATTTCATTGATAGGTATACTCTCGAGATTACATTATTTGCAAAAAGTAAATATTAATTGTTTCGTAACAAAAATATTAATAAATAGAAAAAGATCGAGAATATGTTAATTTAAAAATAACTATTTTCAGTTAATAGATTCGAATTTTAGTTGGAAAATAAATATGTGTGTACTTGGCTGTCAGCGTTAACTATATATTGTATTATTTATTAACTTACAAATCGCTGAAATCAGTTTCAAAATAATTATTATAAATAATTTACAACATAGATAATTCAGTGATTAGACCAGAGCTGCGAGATATATTTTAATGGACATTCACTGTTTGCAATAATCGTTTTATGAATCTTGCGTAATATGCACGAAATTGATATTTGCAAATATTAATATGTACATGATGGAGAAGCAAGGCTGGTGGCGACGTATGAGCGAATGATACACTGACCTGTGGTCGGGTGTGGCGGGGAGAGGCACAATGGACACATTCTCCCATCGGGCGATCGCTTGTATAAAAGTTGCGCGAAATTTTG
>JADQWA010001613.1:0-14673 GCA_018344505.1 Nebria ingens riversi
AAAGTCTACACGATTTTTTAATATATTCAATAAAATACGAGGAATCGTGTTTTAGTCGAGTTTTTTAATTCGAGGATTTCCGGTTACGATTTAATCGTTTCTGACGGTATTAATCTAAAAAGATATACCTGCTACGTACAAGAAAGTCCAGTGCGGACAACTGCAGATGTTTTATGCCTATAAAAGCTCAAAAAATAGATAATTTGTGGTAAACTATAATTTAATTTTTGTATTTTTTTGAACAATCAAGGTCATTGTAAATATAGTAAAAATGTAACTATTACATATAAAGTAGCTCATTGTGGATAAAGAATTATCCTTAAGTAAATGTTAATCGTTGAAAAAAATTATTCAAATTTTAGTTTGATCGCGTACTTTATAATTATTTTTTTTAGTAAGAGTAAATGTTATTTGTTGTTTAACATTTTCAAACATAGAAGTATTGTATAAAATTTATAGTGTTTTATATAGACTAGCAAAACAGTTTTATTATTTCATGATGTATAATTTCTGATTTAGAGTAGATATTGTATTATTAGGCCAGTTGTTTTCTCCATTATTCGCTAGAAGCATATTGTCTCTTATTGTTACATCAGTACCTAAATATCGCTAACTTGACCCACTTTACATGTTTTTTAGATTTTCCACGTCAACAAATCTTGTAATAATTAATTTCTCAATACTATATGTATATTTTTGTAAATTTGATTAATGTCATCACTTTTTTTTCTTCTAACAAACAAATAAACTAAAACTGCTGCTTTATATATGCAACAAAAGTACTAGGCCAAAATAAAAACAAACAAAGAATGGAAGCAAATATATCATTGCTCTATCAGATTGGGTCAATTTATTATACATTTGTATTCTTCTTTCCGAGCCGCACTCACACACTCTCTTGCATGGAGAATATAAACAAAACATCAGAAAAGTTTTTACGAGTTTCAGATTGTTTTATTTTCACAGCCAACTGCATTCATCTTCGTGAACGAAGAATATTCACAAATAAATAAGTAGCCAACCGCAAATGCTCATACTTCACCGGTGCCACTTGACAGAACATATTTTCACCGAGTAAAAGGTAATATCACTATTGCACTACCATTCTGAAATTACTTTGCAGTTGGTAATATTGCCCTCTAAGATGTATTGTAGCAAAGTTCACTAGTGCAATAATAATATCGTAAATAAACGAAAGCTTACAATTATGAAAATGAACTGAAATAGCGTTGCTACATTTCTCATGAACATATAAAGAAACTCTATACTATTTAATAGTTTCTTGCACTGGACTTTCTTATACGTAGTAGGTATACTTTGTTTATAAAGAAGGTTTTTAAAATATATAATGTTAAAACATTCAGGAAAATATGATTATTCGTTAAGCTATATTAGACATTATTATAACTGGAGATTTCTTACTTTTCAAATGAATTTAAAACCTAACAAAATATTTATATATAACATTTTTAATATTATAATAACCTGTAAAACGCTTTATCAATAAATCTATTTGGGACAATAAATGTTAAATGTCTAATTATTTGAGTCTATTATAAAATAACTGACAGGCATAGTTGATACAATTTATTAAATATAATTTCCCATACCTACATACGTAGCTATGGCAATATAAATAAGAAAAGTAAGAATTTCAATAGTAATTTACTTGTAACTGGTACACTTGTCGAAGAAAATTTTCAGACAAATTGAGTGAAATATTAATATCTTTTATTTTAAATGTAACTTTTTTTACTGTAAGTGCAGTCGTTTCGGAGATATTGCAGAAACTGTCAAAAGTAACTGAGTAAACAAGTACTTCCGGTTTGAATATTCTCTTCAAAAATAAGAAATTTTCTAGCCAGGCATATATAAATCTCAAGTTTCATAATTTTACCTTCAATGGTTTAGGCTGTAGGGTGCTCACACACCCAGCCAGACACACACACACACACACAGAGAGAGAAAGAGAGAGAGACAGAGAGAGAGAGACGTCATTCCAAAAATAGTTAAACTCGATCCATGGAAGGTCAAAAGTTGTATTTTCGTTAGTCTCTAGATCGATTTTTTTCATGATTACAATACTTGCTTATTTCTTCGTATAAGAAAGTAAAACAATTGCTTTATGTCTATGTCTGAAACTTACATCATCGTTTTTTATATATATATATATATATATATATATATATATATATATATATATATATATATACATATATATATATATATATATATATATATATATATATATTTATATATTCTATGTCCATTCTATACACATTGTCTAAGAGTGAAAGCGTTAAGAAGATAAGCAATTCGTTTATCGCCTGTTTCAAAAGCGATTTGTAAAGATTTTCTAAAAACCTCTAAATTCGATGTCGCTAGTATATATATTTATCTTATTGTATATTGCCCATCTTAAAACGGAGTCCTTGTGATATACATACATACATACATAAATACATACATAACTTCATGCCTATTCCCGTCAAATGGGATGGCAGAAAACCCTTTACTTACCTAAATACAAACCCCTCAAATTTTTTTGCATAGCACTTATGACAGTAGCGTTAAGAACGATGCCGATTAAATGTGCGCATATTTCTCTGTGAGAGCAATCGATAAAATACGAGAACTGCCATATTCAAACTTGCATTTGAATAATACGCTCGCAAATAGATAAGTAAGCATACATATATAAGCTATGCATTAAATTGTAATTCACAATCTAAGCGAACGATGAAATACTAAATTCAGTGTAATATTCAAGCAATGAATATAACTTGAGTGTGTGTGTGTGTGTGTGTGAGGGAGAGAGAGAGAGAGAGAACGCTCTATAGCCAGACCTGCTGCACTTGCAGTAAAAATAGTTATAATTAAAATGAAGAAATTAATATTTCGCACAACCAAAGTGTACCAGTTACAAGAACATTCTTAAATGTCTTATTTATGTTGCCATAGTGGGTTAGGGAAACTATATTTAATAAATCGTATCAGCAATTGCCTGTCAATTGTTTTACAGGAAAATAAGTCTCAAATAATTTGACAATTAACTTCTATTGTCACAAATAGATTTAAAGAAAAGCGTTCTCAATTATTAAAAATATTATGTATACATATGTTAGTAGGTTTCAAGTTCGCTTGAAAACCAAAAAAACATACATACATGCATAACTTCATGCCTGTTCCCATCAAAAACGTCCGGCTATAATAACTTCTAATATAATCACTAATTATATTTTCTTGACTCTTTAAAAATGTGTATTCTAATATTCTTCCTTTTTTTTGCAGAATATTAGAGTTTGATAAAGTCATGATTCGAAATTACAATGAGGTGATATAAGCGTTAGTTACATAAATCACCAAATTGCTTTAATAAATTTAATATTTTTCAATTTTCTAACTAGATTTTTTTCACTCCACCTCTCCACGTTTTTCATAGCGTCATTTTTGTCCATGTAGGCATTAGTACTTCAATTTGACTTAAATGGTAAATTGTCAGATTGTGCTTTTACAACAACAATAGCAACAAGTAAAATAAAAATACGATAAAATATACGATAAACGGTGAGGAATGTGGTTATATTCAATGCCAGCTATGTTTGACAAATTTAAATAAAAATACCTTACCAATAATCATATTCAATCATACCAACTAAATGAAATACTCCTATCGCTTATTTTTCCACACCCACCGCTCCATGAAGACGCAGGATGTTGCAAACGGGAATCATTAATAAATAATATCTGTAGTATATATATATATAATATATATATATATATATATATATATATATATATATATATATATATATATAAATATATATATATATATATATATATATATATATAATATATATATATATATATATATATTTACCTTCGTCTTATTTTTGTTTTCAGAAAAAAAAATGAAAAGCGGCTTGCGTCATCCCCATTGTAAATAGCGCTTATAATTAATTATCTTGTACAATGTAATTTCCCACAAAAAAAATTATATCGAAAAAACAAAATTACTATATATTAACAATTGAATTAGGTACTTATAAGCTTGCGCACTTCAAAACTTTTATTTTAAATAAGGTCATAATTCAAATAAAACTAATAAAAATTAAGTGAGCTTTTTATATATAAAATAATTTAATATTTAAATGTGAATCAATAAAGTAACTTTAATACATAAAATAAGGATGTTTTCCTCCAGAAAGTTATGATACAGAAATACAAATTGTATGTATGTAGTAGTTATAATTCCAATCATTTATTATATCAAATTTCCTGTAGTATAGCATTCAATGTTAGCACAGTCTTAATTATAACTGTAAATACGTTAAGGTCTCGACTAATTTCATGCATACATACATACATACACAACTTCAAGCCTACTCCTATAAAACGGGATGGCCGAAAACCTCTCACATCTATTCACATATTGGTAATCCTTCGTGATTCAACTCTATCCTTACAAACTTCTTTTAGCTCATTCAAATTCATTATACTCTTCATACACGCTCTGCTATTCCGCTTGCGCACAACTTGAGAAAACTGTAATTTATAATATGTATCGTAATTCGCATTATATATTACATAATGTCTGATTATAGTTTTAGTTATAAAAATGGCAATATTTCCGGTTCTAAATAAACACCATATCCCGCTGTTTCAGAAATATTCTTATATTATACCTAACAAGTATTGTTTATTGTCTTTTTTCAGTACGTTTTTCTAAGTACACAATTTTTATATCATACTGTAATGACGTAACGTATATACATTTGAAATTTGCTTTGCAGCAGAAGATAATAGCGTAATTTCTGTAAGTACTTACATGCAGAGAAAAAGAGGCAGATTTAAGTACATTTATTATTACAAATAAAATGTGAGGTATTTTTTTGCATTGTGACAAGATAATGTTTAGTAATCTGTACCATGCTCTTAAATTGCACTTTAGAATTACGACGTGCTAATCCTAGATTGTCCTCAATATGATTGCATGGACATTCTGGTTTATTTTTGTAGAAACAGTGGGCTTAAACATTTCTATACTATCTAATGTCGCGAAATTTAATGAAATGTTTAAATAACAAACTCTAATTAAATTAATGTAAATACTACATCTACCCAATGTTAATAATTCAATGAAACAACTGCAAATTTAACACGTTTTTCATCATGATTACCATATTTTGAGTTGACAAACCGAACCGACTGAATCTTGTAAGCTGCCAAGTTTCTTCTAAAAAACTATGAATATGACTGTTAATCTTGTACATGCTGGACATATAAGACCCCGCTTTGTATATACATACATACATACATACACACACACATATATATATATATATATATATATATATATATATATATATATATATATTTATATATATATATATATATATATATATATATATATATATATATATATATTTATATATATTTATATATATATATATATATCTCTCTCTCTCTCTCTCTGAAAGTTACATAAAAGCTAATACATGTAGCGCTAAACAATCATCATTTCGCTCGTTATATTGAACGCACTAGTCCCAAGTGAAACAAAACTGTAAAAATAAAAATAAATCAGATGAAGATTTACAAACATTTTATGTATACAAACGCTATCATTAGCAATGACTTCAATATCGATATAAGTTCATACACTTGTCGGCCATTTTAAATCGTTTCTTATTTTAAATAAGAATTCTGCTATCTATTTATATTCCTATGCAAGTATAAACAATATAATTGATGTTTATTTTATGCTAAGAATTATTTCAAAACATAAATACATATATGACAAGATTAAATTATCTAGGAAGCGAAAATATATAGAAACCTATAAGTATTACCAAAAAATTATAATTTGTTAAAACAATGGTATTCGTTTGCTTGTCAAAACGTTAGAGAGATAAGATGGTTTAATTATGGTTGTTCTAATGTTTATATTGTAACAAACTAAGGCTATAATAGAAGCATTTTCATGTATCAATTAAAAATCTGAACAAACTAATAACACACTGATTGGGTCGATTCTATTTCAATAAATAGCAAATATCAGCCATACGTTCCAATTACTCTAATTATCTAACACTCAAATATATCAAAAGGTCAAATAGCCACAGTCTGTGCTTTGGCTACTGTTTGATCAAGTCAGTTATGTGGAATAGCGAATGACGTAAAATTATGATTTGATCAACTTATTAGATAGTTGGGTTAAAGATATGTCTATTCGGTTGTCTTGCATTAACTTGCTCAGTTGCACTAAATATATAATTATATTTGTAACTAATTTGAGTTACTCATTTATCAATGAAACATAAATAATAATAATAATTATTATTATTGCGTGCACCGCTATAACGAATGTTTCCTCTTGAGCATGTTGCGTGGCCGATATTTGCCATGACTAGTGTACTTAAGCTAACCTGATCGAGCCCTGATTGTATTTGAAGTTTTTTTTTCTTTTTTTAGTGGCAAGTATCTGTGATTCTTAGACGGGGCAACCGATGTACCTGAAGACACCTGCCGACGTACCGTTTTACCGAAGTAAATCGCAAGTTAAAATTTCCAATCGTCCTAGGCGAGATTCGAAATGGCAAACTTCATATTTCACTTACTGTGAGATAGAAACCTTTGCCACTAGACCACGGACGCCACTCATAGATAACGTCAAATATAAGTTTATTTTGACACCGGTACAGCTTGTACATATTTTTAAGCGATAAAATTGATAGTAAAACCCACACAGCGCAGAAAATGCATGTCACACAAACATACCTTTTACTACTTTTCTTGACTTAACAGTATAGCAATATTCCTAACAAAATGTGTAAGCTACTATAAAATAGGAATGCAAAGTAACCCTTTAAAGCTCTTTAGTATACCTGAAAAAGCATTTTGATAGAATCGCCAATCTACATACATACATTACTTCATGTCTATTCCCATCAAATGAGGTGGCAGAATACCCTTTACACTCATTCACATCTTCATAATCTTTCGCCACTTTCCTTACAAACTTCTTTAGCTTTATTCAAATTATTTAAATTCTTCATATACACTTTGCTATTCATTTATTCCGAAGAAGTTCCCGCATTCGCACACCATTCTCCTCGTGACTAACAATGGCTGTTTGGACTCATGTAGATTGTAGTTGTGTTAACTATCTTGCTAATGTAATGAAATACATTAAAATTTTGCGTAAACTTTTAACCGTTAAAAAGTTTAAAACAAAAGTAAAGTAGTTGCCTTTTTTGTTATTATACTAATTTTTATGAAAAAGGCTTTCATTGACGCAATTTGAGAAGGCGTTCTATTACCGTTTTCTTCAAAACTGACGGTTATAGGAGAAAATTATTTCTTTTTCACGACTAAAATCCATACAATTAAAATTAAGCATAAGATTGACAATATCAGTTATTAAGACATAATTGCTAAACAAATAAAAAGAAATATGAGATAAAGCTACAAAAGCATTAATGTTACTTCAGGTGCAGTTCACATTCAGCTTCTTCTACCTACACGCACTTTTCTGTTCAACAATAGTTGTATTGCACATTTTAGCGCATAATTCTCTATGCAAATAAATATATTTTATGTAATTTAAATAATGTTTACATCATATATACAAATATTAAATATGTTCGCCACAGATCTATAAATAGAACCCTTAAATATCAAATATGTTATGTGATATTAGTTGGGTCATCAATACTAAATTTGGATGTTAAATCCATACATCATGAAATTTAATAATGTATAAGTACTATTTAGCCAGAGTTCTACAATTAAAATTTAACATACCTATATTATATTACAAGTTATATACCATGAATATTACAATTACTGAACGAATTGTTCAGCTGAAATGAGTTTAACAAGCAATATTGAAATACAAGTTTATAATACTTAATTCCAGGCTAGGTACATTATTATTTATTACTGCTTGTATTTAGATTTATTAGCTTAAAACATGGCTATACACTTCGGTTAATATTAACACTAAATTAGTTGGACTCATTTTTAATGCAACAATACATATTCGGCTAATATATGATTCATGTTTTGCCAAGCAAAATGTATATGAAATATATATTTATCAAATTATATAACAATATTAAATATTAATTTTCTAATATAACCCAAATTACTTTTTTTTTTACTAAAACCTCACCCAATGTTATATTACTGACTAACCAAGAATATCAAAAAGTAAATTAATTGCTGTAGTTTCTTTAAATGTCACTTTTTATTGCCGTAATTTACAAGATAAATTACGGTTTTATTATTAAAAGTTAGTATTTTTAAATAATTTAATATTAATTAATATTTTATTTCTCTTTTAATATTAATAATAAACGTGAGAAAATGTATAATTTAAAAGAATTAGCTGCTGAAACAATATTATCTGATAAATAATTACAGGAAAACTCTTGTTTAGGGTAAATCATTCGCTGTGCAGAAATAGGTAGTGTATTTTATTATATGTTGCTGTTTCGAAAATATATTATTATATTGCTTTATCAAGATTGCATGTTCAGAGGCAAAATAATAACTTATTAAATAACGTTTCACAGTTGAAAAACATTTTAACATAAAATTAAAATCACACCATTTTTTTTCTGTTGAACATAAAATAATTAAATTTTAAGGGTATCCTTGCAAAAAATATAGATAATATGAAAGCTAAGCACTAGTAATGATATTGCCAAACAGGGCGTTATTCGAATCAGGGTTGAGCAAGTGTCGAATTTCTATTATTTTAATTTTATACAAGGATGCCCTTCAACTTTAATTATTTTATATTTAACTATATATATACACGAGGGTGGTCTGAAAAGTTTCCGACCTCAACATGAAGATAGCAGCACCCGTAAATAAAAGCTAGGGAATTTCGTTGTTCATCTGTTGACAGTTACTCACCAAAGTTTCAGCCATTTTGGACGCGCAGTAGTTATGTAACAGTCGTTTGAGTGAGTTGATGTGAGTGTTTTTTATGAAAATGGACAAAATCGAGTATCGAGCTGTCATCAAATATTTGTTTTTGAAAGGCAATACGCCTACGCAAATCAAAGATGAGTTGGAGTCCGTGTATGGGGACTCTGCACCATCATTTACCACAGTGAAATTTTGGCAGCTGAATTTAAACGTGGCCGTAAGAGCTTGGGAGACGATGAACGTTCGGGACGTCCAAAAACTGCAACTACCGACGAAAACATCGCCAAAGTTCACGAAATGGTGCTAGACGACCGCCGAATTAAAATGAGAGAGATAGCAGAGGTTATGAACATGTCAAAAGAACGTGTTTGTCACATATTAAATCAACATTTAGACATGAGAAAGCTGTCCGCGCGTTGGGTGCCGCGTTTGCTCACGTTAGACCAAAAACGTGTCTCACACCTCAGCGGTTGCCATGGCGAAAATCCACGAATTACGGTTTGAACTGCTTGACCATCCGCCTTACTCACCAGATCTAGCCCCAAGCGACTTCTTTTTGTTCCCTCATCTAAAAATTGCGCTCGGAGGACAGAGATTTTCGTCAAATGAAGAGGCAATCCCCTTCGTGAACAATTATTTTGCAGAGAAAAACGCCGAGTACTATTTGGACGGGTTACAGAGATGGGAGCATCGCTGGGAGAAGTGTGTAGAGTTACAAGGAAAAATAAAAAAAAAAAATCTGAAAAAATGTATCTTTGTTAGGTCGGAAACTTTTCAGACCACCCTCGTATATATATATATATATATATATATATATATATATATATATATATATATATATATATATATATATATATATATATTTTTTTTAGAAATAGATGTCATATCGAATTTAAAATACGAATAGTGTACCTATTTATGCCATGCACCAAATTTGGTCAGAATTAAATATCAATAGGAGCGAAAGAACTAAAATTAGATCATACAATCAAGTCTATAAAGTTATATATTTTCGTAATGAGGCGCAAAAAATATTATCTACTCATAAATCGAGCATTAAAGCATATTTTCTTTGTTACTAAACTAATTAAGTGTCTTATAATATTGCAAAGGCCAACCAGGTTAATGTATTCCATACAATTAATCAACGATATCACTATCTCTTACTATACGATAAGCGTTGTTAACAATATGTCATTAGAATTATCGATATGAGGACGGTTACTCATTGGCCGTTGGTTGCGCAAATCATTCAGCGATCATCAGATACGAGTGAAATGATTGAACACAGGTTCATTACGCGTCAGGAATAATCACACACCCACACATGCATGCGATGACAAGGGCTAAAGACCTCATAACAACACCACATACACAAATCCCACTAAAACGTTTGTCAAATGAAGCCTTTATGTCGCCCGGGTACTAATGAAAAAAATTATTAATTAGATGCCAGTATTGCAATAATTAATCACTGTAAAGTTATCGATTTAGTAACAGTATCGTCATGGCAGATTTACCCATAAAACCTAACATGAAATATACATAATATTTTATTAATTGTATTCTTATACTTTTCTAAAGCTAATATATATATAGGTGTATATATATATATATATATATATATATATATATATATATATATATATATATACATATATATATATATATATATATATATATATATATATATATATATATATACATAATATTTTATTAATTGTATTCTTATACTTTTCTAAAGCTAATCTATATATACATATATATATATATATATATATATATATATATATATATATATATATATATATATATATACATATATATATATATATATATATATATATATATATATATATATATATATGTATATAAATATATAAAAAAATTAGTGTAAATTAATTTAATTTTTAGGATAAAATAACTCTTAAAAATTATGTAACTAACGAAAGTTATGAAAATTAATTGGAGTTTTGTATAAATTTATTGGAATTATATTACATTTTAAATATAATTAATAATTTACAAAAACACTGGGAGAAATATTTTAGAAAAAATATCTAATTATGCTGATCACCTCATATGGAAATATTAACAGTTAATATATTTATAGCTGTAGTATCTGTTACCTTTCTTAGTAAACGGACATATAAGTTTTTAACAACGAATTAATTATGATCAATCTTGAGATTTTAACGGAAATACACTTTTTGTATCGAGTCCAATGAAATTATGATTACAATTATTGCACTGGACATTCTTATATGTAGCAGGTATATTTTGTTTATACTCATTGGTTATAATAAAGTTATTATTATCATCTACCTCTACATAATGAATAAAAATATTTTCTTTCTATTAAAAATGATTATATTTTTATTTATTTACTATCTAAACAAAATATACCTGCTACGTATAAGAAAATCCAGTGCAATACACTGTAGATGTTTAATTTTTAATACTGCCCATTTCATGAGAATAGGCACGTATATAATCCTATCACAACTGAGTTGACGATCATTATCACATGTGAATTTTATTGTTCTCAATCTAATATTTATAAACAAAAAAGAAAAATTTCATGTATAATTATTGATTAATTTTGGTATTTTGTAACACATATTATTATTATTTTGTTTTTGTAAGTAGTAAAGCTGTTTATTAGTCTAATGGGCATAATTTTTAAATAAATAAATATATTTATTATTTTATAAAACTACTCAGATATACTAATGCCACACGTAATTGGGGCCAAAGTCTGTTAGTAACTTAAATATATAATGAAGTCAATAGAAAATAATCATTGTCAAATGTATGCAATGTCGTTCAATTTGTAATATATTTCATAGGTGCAAAGGTACTGAATGATCAAAAAGTGTAAACAACTTATTGGTCTCGCCCAATTATAAGTTGTAATCTTAGGTAAACAAGCGAAAGGTCACGTCAGAAAACCAAATGCAAGTTATGCATACACAGCAGTGTGTATGTGTTTAATATTGCGTTACATCTGAAATAATGGTAAAGGTAAATGCAAGAATTCAAATATAATCAACTTATTTGATCAGAACAATTAACATAATTACAAAAATGAAAGTTAGCATCGTGTAAACATTTGTCAGTATTAACAAGTTTATCGGAACGTAATTACTGTTTGATTTTCGTATAAATTGGTCGTCAAGATATTCTTAAGTGATTGTGCTCCTAAAGTTTTAGGTTCAAATTCTTTATACAACACAACAACTTTGATTGACAGTTAATTTTCTTTGACAATTTCGAATTAAGTTATCGTCGTTTACGCTGCACGCTAAGTCGCAAGCAGCATAAACTCGTAAAGATTTACGAAACTGATAACGCTGCTAAGTTTGAGTTAAAGTTTTCGCACAACTTGAAACCGGATTGAATATCATTAATGAGAGCTCGGCCATATAATTAGCCACTACTTGCACAATTACTGGAAGCTTAAACTAAAATTGTAATAAATAAAATTATTAGGATTGATCCTGGTAATCAATCTGGTGAATAAGCAAAAGAAGGAAAGATTTAATACAATTTAAATATATAAATATATATATATATATATATATATATATATATATATATATATATATATATATATATATATAAACAAAATATAGCGTTTTGTTCCTCCCTGAATCCACATTGACCATTTGCACCGTAACATATGTATGAATGATATCAAATCCCAAATTATTTAAGTCTGTTTTGTTTTTCTGTTAAAATATTGATATACATAGTTTGTATGATGAGTAAATATAAATGTCCATACTTACGTCACAAAATATGAAGTTTTCTTGTGAGCGATTATACAAATTTTAAATTTGAAGTTTCATGATTATGGGTTCACCTGCGGCATGCATAGACACACGTGTATGCACACATAGACCCACGTGTGCACACACATAGACACACGTGTGCACACACATAGTCACACGTGCGCGCACTCACACACACATAAATACACGTGTGTACACACGCGCGTGCGACCTCAATCTAAAAATAATAAGACTCTATTCAAGAAAGATCAAAAGGTGCATTTTCGTTAAAATCTCGAGATGACATTTTTTCATTATTATAATACTTACTTACTATTTCATATAAGAGAGTAAAAGCAACTAATTCTATACTATCCTCTTAGCGCTAACATTTTTTGAGACGCACGTCCCGTATATATATTGCTTTGCTTAGCGACGATGTGAGCCGCAGCGAATAGTATTTCTATTAGATTATCACCGAATCACAGTACATTGGTATTTAGAAAGAAATACTGTGGTTTCATCAATGTTACAGCTATTATCTACGATTACTCTTCGTAATAGATTATTTCAAACTATGAGCAATTCATCACGCAACAACTTAACCTGTAGCAATTAATGCTTTATCATAGATAAATCACGTGACCGATAAAACGATCTAAAATTCTGATCCCAACAAATGTAAACCTATTCATTACAATTAGATTGTAAGCTAATGCGTATTTTTCGCATTTGTGCCATTTAAGACCATATCGTTTATTAATTATTAGCAATTAAAGATTTGTAAATTTCATCATCTTGATGATGTCAAATAGAGAAGTTTTAATCTACCTCTACCAGGCGGAAAATAATGCGACAACTAACTTACGAACGTGACCAATGCGCGTGTAACCACTGATAATCTGGTGAGGAGCATATCTTCTTAGGTTTAACCCTAGCCAGAGATATTACGTTACACTGCCCCTGGAATGTTTTAATTTCTTTTTTGCTATTGTAGTTGTCGAAATACGTATTTAGCTTTTGAAATACTTTGTGGAAATTGTTTGTTTAGGGTATCCATAATTGGCATCCTAACTCGATGAAAACTTTTATTCTTCTAATTCAATCGACGAAGTATGTTATATTATGTATAACTACAAAACTTTAAGGACAATATGCACAATTACTGGCTAATGTCTACATTTTATTGACATCGTACATATATGTACATATATAAATATCAGTATAAATTTTGACTTATTGCTACAACGAATATTATTTTATTCATAGCCATAACTTAATAAACAATTTCAGGAACTAATGAGACATTTAGTTATAGTATTCGCATACTAAAAAAAAGTATGTGACAGCAGACAGCGCGAATTTTGTTATTTGGACTGTCAAAACGTTTGTCAAAGGTTTCCTTGTTCGTTTATATATGCAAAGCGAATAAAATGGAATTTATGAATAAGTAAGTTGAATTAACTTGAATTTTAAATTTAAATAGAATGTTGACGGATTGCAAAATTCAAATGCCTACTAAAATTGGGAGCGGAAAGTAGTTGTCAAACGACAAATTATAGCAATTAAGATTACACCTGGGTTCCCAATGAGAAAAATAACAAATTGAATTACAATTAAACGTAACCCTGAAAATTTGATTTGATGAAAATTCGGTAAGGCGTTCACAATAAGTCAATTAAGCAGATTTATGTCATCGGTATACGTGGAACCTTGCAAGGTCCAAGCTTTTATGTATAAAGTGAAACGTTGTCGTATACTTGTGCATGCTGAATTATACTTGATACCTTCAAGTGAAGTGAATCAAATGTATTAAAATTACAATTTAGTCTATTATGTATATTTTGATTTTCTTTTAAATTAAAACATTTGCAGTGTATTGCATTTGACTTTTTTATACGTAGTAGGTATATTTTGTTTAGATAGCATATTAAAATACACAATTTTAAACATTCAAGAA
>JADQWA010001621.1:0-10000 GCA_018344505.1 Nebria ingens riversi
GCGGCGTAGCTTGCATCAAAATCAGGCAACGCTGGCTGCGAGACCGTAGGCGTCAAGCTAGGGGGGACAAGACTTAAGATCCCGACTGTACATTCGTTATTACAAGCAGACGCACCTACCGTCACTGATGTTTTGAAGATTATTTCTTCTTGTTGACGAAAAACGTAGGGGAGTGAAATCGAAGTGTCGGAGGTTTCCCCAGCTAGGATAAAATCGGTCGTTTATAGTGTATGCGCAGCACCAAGTAGATCCCGACCATCACAAAGTGAAGTCATCTATTTTGACGTTATAGTGCAGAGGCAGCGACAACTAAAGCCCGGCCATTTTGAATCACGAGATAGAAAATTAAATCATACAAAATTATAAATAAATAATACCCAACTAAACGGTCGACTGCGATAAACGGTTGACTCTTTTACCCAGGGTAGACCGTCGGTTCTCGGTAGTGGATGTTTCTTAGTCCTAGGTCGGCTTCCGAATCTTCTTTCCCTTCGTTCGTTTTGTTCGTTTCATAGTGCTCTGCTATAGGCCGAGGGCCTCTTCGTCTTGTGATGGCAGAATTACCAACGCGTCAGCCCGTTGGCTCCCTTTCCATTGAAACGGGCCTGGTTATATAGTTAGCATCCCTACATGGGGCGTGATCCCCGCTCTACACGCTGCGCGGGCCTGTGCACTCATGCGGTTCACGCTAGCCCGATTAGTCTGAGGCCAGCGCGTCAAGCTTCGTTACACATCATAACATAAGATTTGTTTAACTCAAGGTCAATTTCGTGATTAGAAATTCATAAGCACACCTAGACGAGCTTGCGAGAGCATACTCTCATTTTACTCACGGTAGCTAGTGATCGCCAATCGTTGTAAAACATAATCTTAAGAAATCTTATGTAACTTTTTATTTGTAGTAGTTTTTTAATTTACACTTCATCAGTTTAACAGGTAACTTGTTAAACTTCATATTAGAATTTATATTTCCAAAATATACAATGACACACCCAACCAAATATCGGTAGAACAATACAAATTACTAACAGTATAAACGCAAAATGTAATGAGAATGTGCTATTAACTGAATACCAAATGTAACAGAATACTAAATTTTGTAACCAATACAATACATGATAAGCGATTTCTGCTTTCTTGGATATTGATTCTATTGGTTTAAAAATGGAGACGAATCCAGCCATAACACTTGCCATAATCTGCTCATAATTAATACACATATTTGCATGCATTAAATGAATTGCTACTAGAGCTGAATTGACCATAATGAATATTGTAGTCCAACCAGGGCGAATTGAAGCGAACACGCCGAGTACTAGTATACGTGGCCCTGAAATTCAAATACATGCAAAGTAATAACAATTAGCTAAGAGGCAAGTAAGCTTATAATAATGGCGAACATTTTATAATTTCAACTGGGCCTCGTTATCATTTAACAATTGAAATACAATATTGGTCGTTTATGGATGTATACTAAAAGTTGGCTGTAATGCCATAACCCTTTGAGTGCTGCATCTAATATCAATATAAAATAAATCTGTCGAATTTTGTATTACGAGTTGAAGTTTGTGGTTTTAGATAAGCTGAATGTTGGCATTTAACATATATCTCTATCAACGTTCATAAATAACAAAGTGTGCTCCTTTTCTTTACAGAATAAGTTAAAATAATAGTTTTGGTAAAATTGATGACATTAAACGAAATATATTGTAGCAAAAGAACTGGTGACTTCACTACTCGATCCATTCTCAAGGGTGCTCTGCAATGAATAGAAACTGTCTTGCACTGCATTTAAGACTGCTATCGAAGTAATGCGGGCTGCCTAAATATTAGCGTGACGGGAATGTTAGTTTAAATCATAACGTAAATGTTTAATAAAATATTTCTTTGCGTTAAGTGAAACTAGAAAAGGTCCCTAATCATATGAAATACATATTTTTTAAATTCCTTCACATATAAGTCTCTTTTTTGGAACTATTACAAACAGGGTACATTTAAAAAAATATAACAACAATTCACTAGATATACAATCTGAACAGTTAGAAGCCTTATTAAAAATAAATAAAATTTATTTATTAAGATAAACTGACATTAAGTATATAGTAATATTTCAGATATCCGACTTATCGATGTCTTCGCGAGTGGCAAAATAGTAGTTCCGCGTTTATGTCACTAATGGCGCTGATATTTAATGAGCACGGACAAGACAATCTTAAAAACGCGGTATACAACGAGATGAGTCATGTACTTTGTATAAATACCTCCTTGAAGCGGATTTTCTAAGGCGGTCATGTCACAGTTTAATAGTTTGTTATAGTATTTTTTCATGTACATAGTATATTTTCATATATAAAATATGTACAACTATCTCCAATAAATTTGTGAAAGAGAGCAACAGTGTATTTTAATTATGCATTTATGAAAAATATCGTACGCATATGAACGTGGTCGCTATGAACGCAACTGCTGCCCAGATTATAAAAGAATGCACGTTTTCATGTCTTACAGAGGAATGTAAGGAATGTTTTCGTTACGTGAATTTGACTTTTTATATACCATCAGTCCATCACATGTAATCGCAATAATGAGTATAATGTAAAGTTTGTCTTACACGGACATATTTTGATATCAATTTTGGCGACACTTTTGCTAACAAAAATTTGTGATCGTGTTTATACAGAAAATTTCATAAGAAGCATAATTGATTATGATGGAAATAATGTATGTTGGTTGTGTGTGTATTACAATGTATGACCGATTGATAGTAAAATTGACAATAAAAATATGTCCGCGTAAGACGAGCTGAAACACCACCGAGTCTGAGAGACTGGTAAACACAAAATTGAAAACATTATTTTGTCGCATATGTATATGGAATTGGTAATAGATAAGAGAGCAATTTCCTCTCACCGCACTATACCCCCATATGTCTATATAGAACGTCCAAGCAAACAGGCATGTCAGAGACATCCAAATGTGAATAGATTGTTAATAATAGCCAAAATTATTTTAGTACCAGAAATTGGCTATGCACTAAATTCGATGGCATTCTTAAAATCACGCCGGTTTCTTTAATCCAAATCTGACCAATTACAACTCACCACGAACGAAAGGACGGGTGCATGGAAACCTAGCATTAATACATACCAACTGTAAAAAGTGTACTCAAAAAGTGAAGTAGTATGGCACCAATTGGCATTGGGTCGAGTGCAGCTGTCGGGTCCGCATCATCTCTGGAAACGTTTCCATTTATTCGGTTCTTCTTGTTCAATAAAATGATTGACATGGCGATGCTTGTCAACGACATAATAATAGAAACAAGTCGAGGTGTGCCTACAGAAAAATATGCTGTTAATAAAATGTAGGCATAAGAAATTGTTAAGTTGACTTAATTCATAAATGTTTGGTTTGTTGTAGACCAAAGTGAACAATAATAGAATATAATATAAATATAAAATATTAAGATGATACAAATATAAAATATTCATATATTATCTGTAACATTTATTTTCTGCGTTTTAAATAACCAAAATTTTCAATAGCATACCAATTTCCCGTTCACTAGCAGCAATTGCAAGCTGTAAGATAAACTGCATGGCGCTCTCCATGTAGCATTCATATGAAATTAACACCTGCACGTTAAATTCGTTCCTCGCCAACCATTTGTACTCCTCAAACTGATCCTCATCTTGATTGTTAATTTCTAGTTTTTTAGTCTTGAATATAGATTTCATTGAATACCAGTGTTGAACAATTGGTTCAAGATTATAGATACCAATGATATTTTTAATAATACCATTGCGGATGCCGTAACTAAATATGACAATGATTTAGCAATACGCCAATGTAATGCTGAGTCTATTTTCAAATAACATTGAATAATAATTAATAAAGCAAAATTCTACTTCTTGTACTTCTATTTACTATTATAATAGACTGTTTGTAAAGACAAAGAATAGCATCTGTCGTTGAAATGGTTTCCGGCAGCTGATTTGGCACGACACAGCTCGCATTTACAAATGGCGAAATAGACATAAAATTAACGTATATTTGACATTATTAGGTCGCCGTAAGTAATTTCGAAGAGCTAATGTAAGTATCTCGAATTGAATAAGTTACTCAACGAATAATATATTTCATCGCCCTAAATCCATATAAATATAAATAAATTTATATTTATATATATATATATATATATATATATATATATATATATATATATATATATATATATATACGTATAATACCTGATTACACCAAAATAGTACCTACGACATATACCTACATATAATAAAATATGAAATACACGTATACATATATATATATATATATATATATATATATATATATATATATATATATATATATATATATGTATATATCAATAGGTTGGCAGAAAACTCATTGCATTCATTCTCATCTAGACAATCTTTCGCCATTCAGTTCTATCCTTACAAACTTCTTTCGCTTCATTCAAATTCATTAACTTCTTCATACAAGCTGTTCTGTTTCGCTTGTTTACATCTTTCCTTTCGCACAACTCATTGTAAATCATATTTATCCTCTTATTCCGAGTATGACCCCGCATTCTCACCCCATTCTTCTCGTCCACATAAATCGTTGTTACTTTTATTCGACATTCTTTCAGCATGACCATACCATCTCATTTGGCTCTCATCTATTCTAGGTACAATTTTTTTGAAATTCCACACTGCTCATACAACCACGTATTTCGCTTTCGTCTCTGTTTGATACACCACAAATACCTTTTAAAATTTAATTTCCCCAACAATCACGCGGTTTTTATGCTTGGTTTGCCACACCCAAAATTCACTTACATACATGGCATAGCCTTTCATCCTTACAAATGTTAAAATTTCTTCCAAACATTCCTAAAGCCCCTAATATCTTACAGCCAGCAGACACTCTTCTGTCACTCTCGCAATGATTATTTCCATCGCTCGAGAATAAACAACCTAAATAAACAAAATGTTTCACTTGCTCAAGTAGATGTCCATTTACAACAATATTACACACTGCCCTGCATTCATTCCTTTCAAACACCATAACTTTTGATTTACATAGCTTCAGTTCAAGATTCATATTCTTTCCTATTGCACATATATTCTGTATCATTATACTCAGTTGCTCTTCTGATTCACCAAAAATCACGAGATCCTCTGCATAAGCTAAAGCAGGAACCGTCATACCACCAACAGTAACACCATCGTCACCCCGCCACATAATACCCAGCGCAATAATGCATCCATGTATATATTAAATAACCAGAGCGACATCACGCAACCTTGTTTCATACCAATTTCAACAACAAACCATTCTCTCAATCTACCATCAACTTTTACTGCAGCGTTACTACCTGCATACAACACTTGAATGGCATTTAACAAAGATGCATTCACACCATATTCTATCAAAATGTACCATAAGTTCCGTGTACTACACTATCTTACGCCTTTTTCATATCGAGAAAGCCACAAAACACCTTTTTATTATTATCAAGTGCCATTTCGACAATCATACGAAAAGAAAACAGTTGATCTACACATCGTCTCTCAGGCAAATTGTCCCCTTGTAATTTCATAGCAATATACAACTGAGTTTCCCAATTATAATAATTTCATACAACTTGTCTACTTAACAAACTTTTGAGTCTGTAGTTATTGCAATCACTCGAACTACCTTTTCCTTTAAATAGATAAACAATCGCAGCACACTTCCAATCATACGGCACTACGCCATTCTTCAGACAAAAGTTAAACGCCTTTACGAAACAATCGAAGAAACTTACTCTCCCAAATTTTAACATTTCTTCAGAAATACGATCTATACCAGCAGCTTTACCATATTTCATTCTTAACAGTGCTTTATATACATTTTCTTCACTAATAACGCATTCATCAATTTTCGCTACATTTGACGCATATCTAACGCGCCATTAGATCCACTTGATATATATATACTTTTGATATATATATACTTTTAAAATACTCATACCATCTAGCTCTTGCATCTGTTTCATTTTTCCTCTAAATTTCTTCACACTCGACCAAAACAATTTTTATTTGTACTAAAATCAGACATTACATTTTCATCCAATGCTTTCTTCGTATTCATCCTGCATTCATTCGCAATCCTTTTCGTATCTCATTTCATCAATTTAAATTTAGTCAAGAAAGCTTCATGAACATCACCCGGCATATCTATGACATTCAAATAACTAAGGTATGCTTCATTCTTTCTACGTACGGTCTCTTTTACTCTTTCATTCCAACAGCCACTATGGATACATGGACCCACTCTTGAAACACCACATACTTCCGTCGCACACCTTACAACTGCCGTCTCGAACTCATTCCAAATCGCATTTATATCACAATCATAATTTGGAACAAACGAAGACAAAGCAACATTCAACTTACATGCATATTCTTCCCTAACTGACTCACACTGTAAACGAGTAGATTTTACACGTATCATACACTCAGTCTTTTTTACTCTTTTGCATCAACCTTGTGCTAAATTCATACGCGATACACCTAAATAATGATCATTCGTACTTAGCTCAGCTCCACGTCTCGCTCTTGTATCGACAATCACACTTCGCAAACGTCCATCACAAATGATTAAATCAATCAAACTTCTCTGATTTAGAGTTATATTCTCCCATGTATATATGTGTGACTTAATATGCTTAAAGCATGAATTAGTCACAATGAGTCCATATTCCAAACAAAAAGCTAATATCCTACAGCCGTTATCATTTACTCTATAATCACCAAATACTCCTAGTGCAGTTTCACTAGCGCTTTTCTAACCACCAACTCATCCATTTAGATCACCACAGACAATCAATCTTTCACTGCGATCACAGATATTCGCTACACTAGAAATCTTATTACAAAAATTTTCTTTCTCTAAGTCACACTGAAACCTATTCGGGCCATAGGTGGAAAATATGAAGATCCTAATCGAATCTACTTTCATTCTGAGCTAGTATATTTACACCAGACAATGAACTGAACACACCATTTTCATTCTTAGAACTACATCCTTTCTTCTTAGTTTTACACACAGTCACAACATTCAACCTACATCTCTGCATCGCATGCTAAACCTCACCCTCCTTACCGTTTATTCCTCTAACATTCCAAGTTTAAAACTTTCTTACATTTAATTTGACATTTTCTCTTGCTTTTACTCTATCTCGTATCCCACAACAGTTGATATTTTTAAAGAAAGAGGTTAAATTCAATAAGGAGAGCAGTCGGAGCAGTTTATCAGACATGAATATTTGGTTATGTTCTTGGTTCATTTGAAGACTAAAAGACGTCCGGCATAATTATTTCTAATAATGATAATGATAGTAATGATTAATTTTTAAAAGAAATTAATATCTAAATAAAACAAACCTACTACGTATAAGAAAGTCTAGTGCAAGACACTGCTATTTTTATATACGAACGAACAATAAAATTTTGTTTTATCAATTCTTATTCATTGTTATTTGAATATGTCCTCAAAAGTACAACACTGACAAATTACTGTTAAAAACTTAGTTTTAATTGATTAGTTACATAGTTTGTTAATTTCATTACGTTAATATTTATAAATGTAAAGACAAAATTGTTAGAAAATAGTGAATATATTTTGAACTAGAAGCTTTACTTATACTACACGTACTTTTCAATAACATGAAAACTAACCCTGTGTAAAAACGTGAATTCCATGTTATAAAGAAACTTGGTCCAATAATGAACAATAACGTCAAAGCTGCGAATATCCATTGTTGGGCTAATAAGTAACGGACTACTAAATACCAATCCGTGAACACATCTAACAGATATAAAGCGATGGATGGAACCTTCAGTATAAAATTTAACAGTGTAACCCGCCATTCGCTACCAAATATAGAATTAAATTTGTATGAAAAGTTTAAAATGCCAGCGGCAATGGTGGCGCTCGTAGTTAGACAAAAAACGAAGATGAGCCACGGCACTGAAGAAAATAAATAAAAATAAATATAATTTATTAAATAAGTATGGGTTTTATCGAATTCAATATACAATTGGCAGGAACTATGTTAGGGTTACAAGCAAGCGACCAAGATACTTACAAGTATCTAGGTGTACATCTATTATACGTTTTAAAAAAGTTTCAATCAAATGCATCGCACAATTCGTACCACACAACTGGCACTGAAACAATTCGTACCCGTATACAATTCACATCCGAGCAATTCGTATGCGGAAAATTCATTTCTAGAAAATTTTTAACTGGATAAATTGTGCCTGAACAATTCGTATCCTAGCATCTCGTAGCCAGAAAATTTGTACACGAACGGTTCGAGCCCGTAAAACTCCAATTCGAACCATTCGTACCGATAGCCTGGAAATATTTTTATATATTAGGAATGAAGCAAATAAAATTAAACAAGCTAGTACGGTCTATGCCAGGAGGAGGGAGGATACTTCTGTGGTCAAGTGGCTAACGCTGTTACCTCATCCGGTAGGTATACAGCACAAGCATCAAAATGATGCTCTTACCTCACAGCAATTGAACTATGTAGTTTATCTAGGTCGAATCTCGCCTAACTCCACTTAAAACTTTCACCTGTGATTTACCTCCATAAAACGGTACGTCAGCCGGTTTTGCCGGGTGCTCTGGTTCTCCTATCTAAGAAACCCTCACACACATTCATGTGATTCGATAATATCAGAATTCCATACCATATAGACAAATACATGGTGCCAGGGCTTGATCAGGTTAGCTTGGATACACTTGTCACTAGTGCTAGATTGGACCACCAAGAAACAGTGACATTTTCCGGTAGGCCGACAGGCACAAATGATCTAAACGACCCAAACGTATAGCCGTTTCGTGGTCTTAAAACTAAATGGAGGCTACATTATCAATTTTTCCGGTGGACCAAATTGTTTCAGTCCGGCCCTACTAGCCATGGCCAATTTCGGCCACTCACACTAACATCATACAATACGTTGAAGAGAGAATATTCCCTTAAAGTGGCGCACACAATAATAATAATAATAAGACAGTCGTTGGAAGATCCGTTAATATGTAAGTTTGTTTGACTGTTATTTTAATAATTACATTTTGTCCGGAAAAATGTTTATTAGCAAAACTGACTCGACACTTACAACAATCCGTACAACAACAAAAGTAATTTGCTTAATTATTAGTAAAATTAGATATGAATTTTCCGGGTACAAATTTACCGGGAACGAATTGCTCGGATACGAATTGCTGGGTACGAACTATTCGGTTACAAATTGTTTGGATACGAATTGTCAGTAATGATAACTAATTGCCCGGGTACCATTTGCGCGATATGATTTTGTTTACATAAAGCGATCGGAATTTTGACCAATCCACGCTGAATCATCTATAATTTATTTAAGTTAATAAAAGTCAGCTGCCTGTGCTTAATACAGTGACTATGTTTTGGCGTGCATTAGTATCACTAAAGTTTATCTTCATTGCGAATTCAGTGCAGCTCCAACAATTGACGATACAATACCTGTTTATCGTCCTCACAAAAAAAATGCATTGAGTCGTAAAAGCTTTGCAGAATTTGTACCGCGAAAAGAAAACGTTGGAGTTTCAAGTTTTCTTTTTGGTGTACAAGTGTTTTTGAATTAAGGCCAGGTTCTCCTTCAAACGCCTGAAATATAGGTAAATTTTGACATTTTTTTAAGGTAACAAGAAAACGTTTATTCAAATGGGATGTTTTGTACAATATGCATCATACATTACACAACATTTGTGAATTTTTTCATTTGCAAGAAAAGGAAAATGCCGGACTAAAATGGCGTCGACTGGAAGGGCTAACGCCGTGCATGGTCTTACGCCCAACACTCTCCTGCCTCGTAAGAAGGTCTGAAAGACGAGTTAAAACAAATTTATTATTAACTTTTTTAACATTTTAAAAGTTTAAGGTCCCACAATTAAATAATCTTTCATT
>JADQWA010001621.1:15000-20923 GCA_018344505.1 Nebria ingens riversi
AAGTTTACATTTTACAATTTAAGTTCTGGGAATTAAGGTTTTAGTTTTATGGAGGATACAATTTTTAGGGTGTCGTTTCGGTAACTAAAAGTAACATAATTTTCGTGTCAAAATAATAAAACAGTAAAAAGGTTCCTTTTTAGAGAAGGAATTCCTTGAAGTATTGAAAATGGTAACTTACGAAATACAAATAATAAAAATACAAATAATGTAATACATGTTTAAATTTTGTTAAATCTAACTTAGAACTACGTTATGGCTGTCCCATAACATCGTAACATAATTTTTATGAAATTTAGATCACTATTTATTGTTTCTATGTTTATACCTTTCGGAGTCCAAGTTATAAAATCGCATTTTGTTCTACCATAAAGCCTGTCTTTACACTATACAATATATTGAACAAAAAATTGTTTAACATTTGAAATAATCAAAATTATGTAGTAACACAGCAAATTGTGTAAAAAATTGTCAAGCTTAACAATTTTTCACACAATTTTCGGTATGATATTGCACAATTTTGATTGTTCCAAATGTTGAACAATTTGCTCAATATATTGTGTAGTGTAAGACGAGCTTTAACATATAATTGACAGTCAGTCAAAGGAATGCAACTACCGGTGAATATCTCAACAAAGCGTATATTTACATTGTATTTACTTATTATTAGTATAAACTCAAGTAAAATGTTAACACCGCTCTACTAAAATTGTTTATTACATTCGCGCTAATGCTGGCTTCCTAACTATGAATCATTCTTGCGATTGTATCTCTCGAATTTACCTGATCTTTGATCTACTTTAGAAAGGCGCGTGCTATGCAAAATTCAAATGATTTTTAATTCGCCGTAAAAAAATAATAAACATATTTATTTTTAAAATAAATAAAAAACTATTGGATTGTTTTTTATGTTTTCCGGCTTGCGTGATGCTTTGAATAATACACAGTTTATATTTTAGATTGATTACTATATCATTATCGATTTGATTGTTACTTCGATTATTTTAATTATAGTGCAATATTAGTTATTTATACAGAAATTCGACAGGCCAAAGTTTATGCAACAATTCACTAACGCCGAGTATTCTTTTTATAATAATTAATGCTAAGGTATGAAAAAAGATATTTTTGATTGATTTACAAAATGCTCTGATTAATCCATTATTTTTCCAATTGTTTATTAATTTGTTTATAAATTTATTTTGTAATGGCTAAAATAAGTCAATTCTATTAATTAATCCATAATGTAAAGTATGCAGGCTGCAAAATGTAAATGTCTCTTCTAAATTATTTAAAAGTATCAATAAGTTGTTTAATAATAAAGTGATCTGATTAAATATATCTTTAGTAGTGAGTATATTAAGATTTTCTAAATTATTATTCGCGATAATTTCGATTTGTAAAATACAAAACTTCAACACTTTATCATTTTGTTGCATTACTTCAATTTGTTTACTGAATTTGGATATTAATCCTTCGTTTATCAAAATATTCCTATACAATCCGTTTTTTAAATTTGTTTTGGTTTCCTGCTATTGTATGAATTAATTTATCGTATTTTCTACCATCTTCGGCATCTAAGTTTCCAGATATTCGTTTTATAATAGATCCAATACCGTTTATGAGACCGCGTTTTTTGCGAGAACCATCTTGAAATATCAAAAGTTTATTTTTGACTAGTTTGAAAACGTATTCTAAAATATTTATATAAGTTTCTAATTCTCGTTATAGTATTAATGATTTGTTATTTATTTGGGTTAATAGATTTATCTTTAACGTTTTCATATTCCTTAATTATAGGTTCCATATTAAAATATATATAAATATAAGTAGAATAAGTATAAATATATGTTTTTCCTAATTCTATAAGGTTAACATCTATGATTTCGGTTTCATATATTACGTGGAATCCGTTGACGAGGAGAATTCCAAGGAATCTGAAACATTTATTCTTGGTTTTTGAATTTTATCTATCCTGATCTTCTTATTGTTATCTAATTCGATAACTCCTAGTTTGGAGTTATATTGCTTTACTTTTGCTGTTTTGTAGTTTGTTTTTTTTACAATTTCCCGCGTGTCGTTTATGTTGTTTAACTAAGACTTCATTAGGTACTTGTTTTGGGTTTATATTTTCTGTTGCATATTTGAGTTTTTTCTGTTCTATTTTATTATTTACATTTTGATATAAATTTCGCATTATATTTTTATAGTTTTCGACATAATTTTGATATGATTGTACATTATTCTCTATTTCAGTCAACTTTTCCTTAAAATGGCCAAATAAAATATCGTGTGATTTATGCTGTGTGGTATTGTGAATAGATGTATTATAGACTATTATTCCATACAAAACTTTTTGTTTTAAGACTAAGTCGCGAAATTCTTTTCTATTGTTAAATAATCGTATGTGTTCTAAAAGAACTACTATGAAATCGTTCAATCATTCCGTTAGATTTTGGATTATCGACGGTTGTCATGTGTAGTTCGATTTTATGAAGGGCTAATAGCTCTTTTATTACTTTGTTATTAAATTCGCCTCCTTTACCGGTTTTGATTTCATTTGGGGTTCCAAAATGGGCGAAATATTTTATTAATTTATCCGCGATGGTGATTGCATTTAAACTATTAACTTTGTATGCCTGCGCATATTTTGAAAAACTGTCTATTATGGTTAGAAATTTTGCTTTCTTAATGCTGACAACGTCTAGATGTACGATTTTTTGATGGTTTTTTGGAGTCGGGATAATTTTATATTGGCTTGATGAGGGTTTCTTTCATATTTATTTAAAAGGCAAATTTCGCAATAATTTTGAATATGTTTTACCATGTCTGGCCAGTAGCAAGTTTTCTTTAAACAATTATACGTTTCAATTATACCGGGATGGTTAGTTTTACCTTCGTGATATCTCTGAATTTCTAGTATTTGTTCGTCTTAAGCTTGTATATCTTTTACTTTATGTTGGCCCTTAATTAATTTAAAAGAATAATTTTAAAAATATTTTTGTAAAGTATTATTGAAATGTATGTCTAAATTTTCGTCGAATATGCAATAGCAATTTATTTTTGGCACTAAATTTTAGAAATTTACAAATTTCACTATTTAAATTTCTCATATCGATATATAAGTAAATTCTTTGAGTTTTATGACCGAATAATTTTTCAATTTTTATTTGTGTGATATTTGTAATGCCTTTTACAATAATTTGATTACAGCCAATATTTACTGGTGATTCAAAATAAGTTATTCCGTTGACTGGGTCCTCATTAGCAGAATGAATAGTTTGTAAATCTGAACTGTCATTTTTTGTACATATACTTTCTAGGTCATTAGGTTGATTTTTAATTAAATTTCTGGGTTTGTTGTAAGCATTAATTTTTAAATGTGTTTCTTTAAATATTTCGATTATTAAGTTTTCTATTATTTTCCAATCTATTTGATCTAATCCCGAACAAATTTTAGGCATATTGATTTCTTTAATTTAATTTACTACCAAAAATTGTTTTAAATTATTTAGTGCGTTTTTTATTGTATCCGATTTGGGTTTGTCGTCATGGTTTATTTTAGTTATTAAATGAAAAATTTGTTTAGATTCGAATTCCTGGAGAACATATGTTCCTAATTTAACATTTTACTTTCTTTAACGAAGTAATAAAGTAAGTACTGTAATCACGAAAAAAAAATTCTCGAAATTTTAACGGAAATACACCTTTTGACCTTTCCTGAATCGAGTCTGACTATTTTTGGAATGATGTCTGTGTGTGTGTGTGTGTGTGTGTGTCTGTGAGACTGTATGCGCTCTACAGCTACACCGTTGAAGATAAAATTATAACACTTTAAACTTAAGATTTGTAAATGAATGAGAGGAAAACCTCCTATTTTTTGAAAAGCATATTCAAACCGAAGTGCATGTTTACTTGAATTACTTTTTGCATTACTCCGAAAACGGTTGCACTTACAGTAAATAGTTAGAATAAAATTGAAAGATATTTATCATTTGAACAACTTTTGTTTGCAGCATGTTTTCAAAAAGTGTACCAGTTACGAGAAAATTGCTATTATCCTATTTATATGGCCATAGTTACATAGGTATGGAAAATTATATATAATAAATCGTAGCTACTATGCATGTCAACTGTTTTAAATATTCAAATTTTTGACATTTAACATTTATTTTCACAAATAAGTTTAGTGAAAAAGCGTTACAAAGGTTAGTAAATAATTTAAAATATTATATATAAATATTTTCTCTGGTTTTAAAAGTAATTTGAAAAAAAAAAAATGCCCGGCCATAATAATTTTTAATAATATGTAATGAATAATGATATTTTCTTTATACTACTATAAAATCCAACATTTAAAATCTAAAATACATATGCTTTCTTTGGAAATCTGACAATAAAACTAACTTTTCCCTTTTATTGGACAATGAATGAAAATATTTTCTTGTAATTAAATCATTTTATATTTGATTTATATACTATCAAATCTAAATATACTGACTACGTAAAAGAAAGTTTAGGGCCAACACATGGCCGATGTTTGTTTATTAGGATAATTTCTGCTATCAATTTGTGAACTTGCCCGACAAACCGCTTTGCTTAATTTGATGTCTTGTGAAAAGCAATGAATTAAGGGTTTATTTGAATCGAAAATGGCATCGTTCTTATATTGGATTTAGTATTTCGGTTATGTATGGGAGAGAGCATCTAGGTTAGTATTCTTTGTTGCCTTTTTGTATTCAATTTCATAATGGAACTCTTCTAATCTTAGCTTTCAACGAAGTAGTTTAGAGTTTGGATCTTACAGGGAAAATAACCACGTTAAAGATTTATGGTCGGTGATTATCTTGAGTTTTGACTCTCCATATAAGTAGGGTCTGAAATATTTTGTGGACCAGATGATTCTTTTTCAGTGGTGGAATAATTACATTCGTGAGTGTTGCGAGTTCTGCTGTCATATGCTATCGGTCGCTCCTTTCCGTCGAGTTTTTGTGATAGGACTGCGTCTAGTGCATAATCGCTGGCATCCGTTGTCAGAATGAATTGTTGAAGAAAATACGGATATTGTAGGATTGGGTCATTGTTGAGTAGGTTTTTACAATTTTTAAAGCAATTTTTATACTCTTCGTTTTTTATGTCGATTATTTTTCCTTTTTTAAACAGTTAGTTAACGGTTTAGTGATATGTGCGAAATCAGCAATAAATCGCCTATAATATCCAAGTAACCCTAGGAACGCTTTAATTTCTTTCGTAGTTATCGGCATAGGATATTCTTGAATAGATTGGACCTTATCAGAGTAGGATTTTACTCCATTTTCGGTCACAATATGGCCTAGTTATGTCACTTTCTTTCTTAAGAATTCACTCTTATCCAACCGGTTTTTTAGGTTTGCTTCCTGTAATTTCTTGAACACTTTTCTAATGTTTTGCATATGTTGTTCTAAACTAATTCCTAGAATAATGATGTCATCAAGATATATTAGACAAAATCTCCCAATGTATTCTTCAAGGACGTGGTTCATGAGACGCTGAAAGTTCCTGGGTGCATTTTTCAGTCCAAACGGCATTCGTTTGCATTCGAAGAGTCCTTGTTCTATACTGAATGCAGTTTTCGGAACGTTTCCTCTTTAAACTTCGATCTGATAAAATCTGGAGGCTAGATCCATCGTTGTGAAATAGATACATTTCCCTAGATTATCCAAAATTTCAGTGATATTTGGTATTCGGAATCTATCGTCCTTTAAACGGCGCATATAACATGGTCACGAAAATCTTTCAAATAGACGCGCAAAAAAGTCAAGGAACTAGTAAGCAAACTTCACAAAAACTAAATAAACCAACATACTACCCTCAGTTCCATATCAGATAAACAACAAACCCTTCTTCTAATTAAACATACATAACTTAATGCCTATTCCCAAAA
>JADQWA010000415.1:0-12339 GCA_018344505.1 Nebria ingens riversi
CACACACCGACACACACACACCCATATTTAGTAAAAACAAAAATTTAGATATAAACAATTAATTGCGTTAATAATACATATATAGAGAATTGTTAATAATAATATCGCCATCTTTAGTGGTTCATTTGAATAAATGGTAAAGAATGTAAGTCATTAGATATAATTTATTACTAGAAACTATAGTTGATATTTTTTATTATTTGCGGTAATTTATGAAAAATTTCTACCAATGCCGCAAAATAACTCGCATGGCTGCATTTTATATTTCATAGTTCTCGCCATTGAAACTCTCACTTTTGCACATCTGTGTACCAATTGTCGTGATCGATTTCCAAGCAATTGAAAATCATTCATCAAATCTAACTGTCAATACCCGCGAGTGACACCGATTAAATGTCAATACATTTTACCTAATTTGAATATCTGTTACATCTATCAACTTCTATCAAGGTGTGTACATCTGTTTAAAGAAGAAGTTATACACCTGATATAATCACTGATTATAAATTTATAAAGGTTATACTACATAGAGAAAAATATATTTCAATATATATGTATGTATATACCTATTATAACTTTCATATTATATTATTAATTATACAGATCATACGAATTATAATCCTGACCAAATAAAATCGGATCAAAGTTAAGGCAATTATAAAATATTTATTATAGTGCTAAGTTTTTTTTTTTTTATAAAAAGGCCAACAACAATAAAATATTGGGATTTATTGTAGATTATTTAAGTATTTTTAAACGTTGTCTAAAATCGTTGTATTTTTGGGAGCCCAATAACTCCGAAAGTAAGCCTAGTGGGTTAAAAATGAGTGTAGCACGAATTGTATACTTATAGATTATGTGTACCAAATTTGGTGGCAATCAGTTTAGTATCTTCAGAGAAGAAAGAGCGACAAATGTAGGTCTTACGAGCGAGCACGTGGCGATTAACATCTAATGGGTATGTGAGTTAAACATTTTTGGATTAAGCGCGATGAAAAACGAACTTTTTTGTAAAATAAATTGATCAATCCGCGATACTTAGAGAAACATAACCGAATGTTTAAGCTCTTCGGTACCTACCTACTACGTATGGCGAGCAATGCGAGAGGTACGAAATGTGTACTCGTAGAATATGTCTACTCGTAGAATATGTGTACCAAATTTGGTGTCAATTCGTTTACTATCTTTAGAGAAGTAGCGACAAATTTAGGTCTTACGAGCGAGCCCACGACGACTAACATCTAATGCGTATATGAATTAAACATTTTTTTATACAGCGCGATGTAAAACGAACTTTTTGTAACATAAATTGTCAAATCCGCGATACTTAAAGACACATAACCGAATGCTTAAGCTCTTCGATACCTACTACGTATGGCGGGCAATGCGAGAGACACGAATTGCCTACTCGTAGAGTATGTGTACCAAATTTGGTGTCAATCCCTTTAGTATCTTCAGAGAAGAAGTAGCGACAAATTTAGGTCTTACGAGGGAGTTCACGACGACTAACATCTAATGGGTATATGAATTATACATTTTTTATACAGCGCGATGTAAAACGATCTTTTTGTAACATAAATTGTGTAATCCGCGATACTTAGAGAAACATAACCGAATGCTTAAGCTCTTTGGTACCTACTACGTATGGCGACTAATGCGAGAAGCACGAATTGTGTACTCGAGTATGTGCACCAAATTTGGTTTCAATCCGGTTAGTATCTTCAGAGAAGAAGTAGCGAGACATTTAAGTCTTACGAGCGAGCACGCGACGTCTAACAACTAATGGGTATATGTGTTATATATTTTTGAATTCAGGGCCATGGAAGTCGAATTTTTTTATTAAATAAAACTGTCAATGCGAGATATTTACAGACACATAACCGAATGCTTAAGCTCTTCGGTACTACATATGACGCGTTACAAATGTTGAATATTATTTTTGTGGTTTATTTCACTGAGATTACCTTATGTAATTTTAATTAATATTGATGAACATATAATTTAATTATTGCGCCACTAATAAAATATATTAATAAAGTAATGATCTATATTTTCAACTTTTTCTTTTGTGCATAATTTAACATTGAATAGATCACATATATATTTTTCTCTTGAATTTGTTGTTATAATATAAATTACCTTTCATATTGCAAGAATTCTCAGTACATTCTTTTACGATCTCTAATCATCTTGTGAACAAACGAAATAATATATAATTTCATGTAGTTTTCTTCTTTTAAATGAACACACATTTTTAGTTAATATCGGATTTTTACAATCCGATTTTCTAAACGCAATTCAGAGTAATTTTGTAAACACTTCGATTGTCTTCCTGACGAAGCTCATATAATTTTCTATTCACTTGACACAGTTAGAGAACTTCGTAACGTTTTGTGTGATCGTTGATCGATTTATTGATTTTCCAAGTTTATTCGCGTGCATTGAATGCAAATTTCGCGCGTATAAAATTCACACTGTCAGTGATCTTGAGTTAGTAAATTTATCTATGCATATTCCAGTAGCTGTACACATTGTTATCTAATACTATTTAACACCTTTTTTATTCATAGTGTACTACACTGTTAAGTAATATGTTATATGAAAGATTTTAATCGTTATTTATGTATAGTCCATGGCTACCCAAAAAAAAACTTCTAAAATTATGCATATAGTGACAAAGTTTACTGATTTTATTTATTTTTATGAAAAACTGTTAAATATGTTGACCCTAACCGCAAAATATGTTTATACGTAGTTTAGATATAGGCCGGGAACGCAAGCAATAAATTTACGTCAGAGTCAAAAGTAACAAGATTGAAATTGTACGTAATTATACTATAATAGAATCGAAAATTTAAATCTAAAATATTTTTATAGAAACTTGACTATAAACTAAGTTTACAATTCATTTGTAGCTTTGTTTTTGAATATCCGAATAACTTATCCTCAATAAAATAACAAACGTCAAACGAAATGAATAACGCTACTAAGGTATATGTGAACGTAGCAAAAGTGTCAATATTACCAACTTATAAGTTTTAAAAAATGATAATCTTCTATATTAGGTTGTGAAACTGGATAAAATAATAATTTTTAAAATTAAATTGATATTATACGACAGTTTATTTTATTTTAGTACAGTAGAATTGAACTACTAAAGAATCGGACATTTTATATCTAAAATATTTTTTGTAGAAACTTGACAACAAACTAAGTTTACAATTCATATATAGCTTTGTTTTTGAATAACTTAACCTTAATAAAATAACAACTGTCAAACAAAATAAATAACGCTACTAAGGTATATGTGAACGTAGCAAATGTGTCAACATTACCAACTTATAAGTTTAAAACATTGTTAATCTTCTATATTAGGTTGTGAAACTAGACAAAATAATAATTTTTGAATTGAAATTGATATTCTACGACAATTTATTTTATTTTAAATAATTTTAGATAACTTCTTTTCAATTTATTCTCAATAGTTTTTTAAGTCAGCAGGGAATTTCATGTTAATAAGTTTTTAGCAGGTTTTGTTGCAAAATGACTTAAAGTTTTGCATTTCACGCATTACTAAAGCTTCAAATAAATTAACTAAACGTTTTCAACTTTGGTTGTTGACGCGCTTGTCAATATTTCCTGTCTGCGTTATGTTTTCTATCATTCAGGATCCTCATCACAATTCACAGCATCCAATTATCTGTTATTACTTTTACTTTTAAATTGATTATTGAGGTAACGGACACGTTGTCTGTTTATAATGGCTATGTAATCGGATGTAACGAAGATCTCCACAACAGATATTTCCGGTTTCAAACAGAACAATACCAGCATTTATAAACACACACACACACACATACACAATAAGTGTTACCGCATCGCATTGTTATACTCAAATTAAATAAATAAGGACGTATATACATACATATTATTGTTTTATATTTACGTTTTTTTTTTATATTTTATTTTACACTACGTCAAATTAGTGACTGTGTATATTAAATAAAAATACCTTCACTGTCAATTTATCGTAATTTAATAATTTTCTATTGTTCACTTTGTTTCTTTTGGCAAATTACTTTAAATTATTCAAATACTATTGTTTAGTTACGAGTTTTTTTTCTTCTATATTTGAGTATTTCGTTTTGTCGAAATATAAAAGTTATATTAATACCACTAACTTTTTTTTTTTTTTAATAATATTAAGTAATACTACAAACTTCTTTTTTCTTTTTCTTTTTGTTCTTTTCCTTTCTTTTCTTAAAATAATATTAATACCGCTAACTTTTTTCTTTTTTTCTTTCGTTTTCCTTTTTTATTTTATTTCCTTCTTTCTTTTTTTTTGTGTGAAAAATAGATTTTATAATTGTAAATTGTTTAACTCTAAAAGTTGGTGATTTATTATAAAATGAAGTAAATAAAAAATCGTGCAAAAACGTGAAGGAAAGTCAGTGACGTTGTTAGTTACGTTATACGCAATACGAAATGAGAACAGGTGTATATAATTAATATCACTCGTGATTACGATATATGCTTGACGTATTTTCGTTGGATGCGTATGTTTACAAAGACAACAGTCCATATCTGTATGTGTTGGTAAAGTAATATTTTTTGAGGCGATCAACATCAAAGATGGTTATTCACCAATCACTTCCTGTATGGTCTCTGCGATGTTACCCATGGATCGCGGCCACTTTCATTTTATAATATACTCTAGGAATATCCGTAAATAGCACTTGTATAATACAGCTTTGTCATTTTCCGATAAGGAACACTGTTATTGATGACTAAATAAATAGATATTATCCGGGTAGGTAAATAACAACTTTACGTCACAGTCAAAAGTCACTAGATTGAAATTGTACTTTTACACTACAATAGAATCGAACATTTTAAATCTAAAATATATTTTTTAGAAATTTAATAATAAACTAAGCCTACAATTCATTTGCAACTTGGTTTTTGAATAACCAAATAACTTGACCACAACAAAATAACAAACGTTAAACGAAAGAAGCAACGCTATTAAAGTATATGTGAACGTAGTAAATGTGCTAATATTACCAACTCATAAGTTTAAAAAATGTTAGTTTTCTATATTAGGTCGTGAAACTTGACAAAATAATAATTTTTGAATTGAAATTGATATTCTACGACAGTTTATTTTATTTTGAATAATTTTTGATAAGTACTTTTCATTTAATTTTTAATAGTTTTTTAAGCCAGCAGGAAATTTCGTGTTGTTAAGTTTTAAGCAGGTTTTAGTAACAAAATGACTTAAGGTTGTTGCCTACATATATATATATATATATATATATATATATATATATATATATATATATATATATATATATTATATATATATATCATTTTGTAACGAAAACCAGCTAAAAACTTAACAACATGAAATTACCTGCTGGCTTAAAAAACGATTGAAAATTAAATGAAAAAAAAACTTATAATTATTTAAAAAGTACATATATATATATATATAAATTTCACCAAATTATCTAATAATAATATCAATAATACTTAAATGTTTACGTAACATAGTAATTGAAATGATTTAATTAATTGGTCCAATTTGTGAGTATGTCATATGTATGGCATATTAAAAATAATTTATTTAAACATTTTGCTTTCTTCCGACCAACAACAATTATGAGCTAATAACAACAACAAAAAACCAGACGTAAATAAAAAATATTCCATTTCATAATCGTAAATATCGTAAAATAACCCATACTTAAAATTTTGCACGTATGTATATATACGGCTGCGGCCGGGCCGGGCCTATAACGGGAAAATAAAAATGTCTTTAATTACTTGTATTTGCCACTTTCTACCTTATGACCTGTATTGGAAAGTTTAGCCGAAAATTCAGGAAAAAATATCTCATTTGTTACACAATAGTGCACAAGGCCGTTCCGCAAAACTGAAGTTACGAAGTTCGTGGTCAATTTCAGAGAACGATTTGGTTTCATAATTGATTTGGCGTATATATATCAAGATCACGTTACATTCGCAGCAATATTTTTACTTTCTTATATGAAGTAATAAATAAGTATAACAGAATATTTCGAAAACGAGATTTTAATGAAAATATTGCGTTTTGATCCATATTTAGAATATATCCACATATATATATATATATATATATATATATATAATATATATATTATATATATATATATATATACATACATACATACACATATATATATATATATATATATATATATATATATATATATATATATATATATATATTATATATATAATATATCTAGTATATAGTATATATATATATATATATATATATACTATATATATATATGGTATGTGTTCTAAATGCACTGTATGTATGTATGTAAGTATGTATGTATGTATGTATGTATGTATGTATGTATGCACTGTATGTATGTATGTATGTATGTATGTATGTATGTATGCATTGTATGTATGTATGTATGTATCTATGTATGTTGTATGCACTGTATGTATGTATGTATGTATGTATAGTATGCATGTATGTATGTATTTATGTATGTATGTATGATGCATGTGTATGTATGTATGTATTATATGTATGTATGCACTGTATGTATGTATGTATGTATGTATGTATGTATTTGTATGTATGTATGTATGCAGGTGTATGTGTGTGTGTAGTGTACTGTATGTATGTATGCACTGGATGTATGTATGAACGTATGTATGCAGGTGTATGCATATATGTATGCATGTTTACACTGTATGCATGTATTTATGCACTGTATGAATGCATGTATGTATGCACTGCATGAATGTAAACATGTATACTCTATGTCTGCACTGTATTTATGTGTGTATGTATGCATGTATGTATAATGCACTTTATGTATGTATGTTTGTATGTATGCATGTTTGTATGCACTGTATGTACGTACTATATATATATATGTTTGTTTGAATGCAATGTATGTTTGTATGTATGTATGTATGAATGTATGTATGTTTGAATGCACTGTTTCTATGCATGTATGTACATACATACATATGTATGCGATGCCTGTATTTATGTATGCACTGTATGTGTGTATGTATGTACCACTGTATGTTTTTATGTATGTATGCACAGTAAATAAAAAATTAATGAGTCTACAATTATGAGACATGATATTTAAATTTTAATTAAATTTGCAAGTGTTGATTAGTATCCTGTACACAATTGACCAACCGAAAGTGGTAAGTTACTTGAAGTCTTTTTCGGTATGTATCTATTTTAAGACAAACCACTTATTAAATAAACAAGAGAGGATACAATTGGTTACACTTTTTGTTTGGAAAGCTTGTTGAAACAGCTCCCGATTTACGTGCTACGAATATTCGAAATATCGTAATTTTTAATCTATTTAAGTATGCTTCGAAATAAATGATGCTATATTTTGACCCTGAAAACTACATTGTTACAGAGAATATAATGAATGTTTATAAATATGCTCAATTTCATATACTTCTATTTTAATATAGTTTTAATGTGAACAGACACACCGAGTTACTCGCATAAGAAAGTCCGGTGCTGGACATTACATTTATTTTAATATAATAATTAGAAAAAGTTATATTAAAAGGAAATCTTGGTCGTTAAAAACTTATGTTTAATATATATATATATATACATATAGACATTTTCTAAAAATTGTAATCATGATCATTGCAAATATATGTAAAATATATAATCAACATACAACAATAATAATTTTTAATATAAATTAATGTTAACTGTTGATCTCATCAATGCAAGAAAAGTACTTAGTCAAAAGTGAAAATAAAAGTCTATTGAGTACAAAAAAAAAAATATATGCCTTCTTATACGTCAATCATTGTCAAGCGAATATGTTATTTTTTCACTCACATCAAATTAGAAATTTCTTTGACATATGGAATATACAAATAAACAAACGCAATAGGTACAATACGGTACATTTTTAATATTAAGAAAATTAGTTACAGTATACAAGCAATTCTAATAATTGAAAATCTGTTCATATTAAATTGCAATTCCATTTGAAATCAAACGTCTCCGAACACGTGATACGCCATAGAGAAAATCAATGCAGGAAAGTTAAGAAATTTTATCTTATCTATTCGAAAATATTAATTTGCAATTAATCTTAAATCACACCCCAGCATACAAACATCTTTTTAGCCGTACGTAGTACGGAATATCTTAAGTGTTTGCTTACATATTGTGTCTGTAACATTTCATCAACCGAAAGTGGTATTTCTACCATAGAATTTAATTTCACCCTTATTCTAAAAATGTATATACCAGTCATATACTTAGTTGCTCGCTCGTAAGACCAAATTTGTCGTCTTTTCTCCTCTGAAAGTACCGTATTGATTTCAACCAAATTTAGCACACAAGTTGTATAGGTGCCCAATTAAATCCATTCTGGTCTGCCCTTTTTTTAAAGCCTATCTCCTGAAGTATGGCACTGATTGGATTTAAATACGAATGGATTCAATTGAGTACCAATATAATTTGTGTACCAAATTTGATTGAAATCGATTCGGTACCTTCAGAGGAAAAGAGGCGACAAATTTGGTCTTACGAGCGATATTTATATATATACTACATATAGTTGCCCAATTGAATCTATTTGCATTTTAAATCGAATCAGAGCCGTACTTCAAGAAATATAGGGTTTTATAAAAAAGGCAAATCTTAAAATGCGCTTTTTTAAAAAAATTGATAAAAACACGCATTTTAAGGTCTGCCCTTTTTTTAATGCTCAATATTTCCTGAGATACGGCACTGATTCGATTTAAAATGTGAAGGGATTCAAATGAGTACTTATACAACTTGTGTACCAAATTTGGTTGAAATTGATTTGGTACCTTCAGAGGAGAAGAGGCGACAAATTTTGTCTTACGAGCAATATATATATATATATATATATATATATATATATATATATGTGTGATATAGATCGGTTCATATATTATTGTTGGTTTACTTGTTACTTTTTTATTGTTTAAATTATAGTACAAATATTATTTATTTATACCTAAATTCGTGGGACTAAACTGTAAGCATTGGCGTAACCAATGCTTATAGTGTTTATTGGGAATTTATATGTTTATATTCCATTTAATGATAGTTGGTATCAATTCTATTGTAATTGGTACAACTGACCATTAAAATGAAAATCAATGGGAGATGTGTGTAATCAAATTTCACTTTTTTTTTAGTGTTTCGTAATAAAAATGAAGTTGTACCTTCGTCGAACGTAATATTGTGTAGTATACCTACATAATATGCGAGTGATTCTTTACTGCATTTGTTTCCTATACCTGAGGCAGTACGACTTCCCACGTTTACGTTAATAAAATATCTTATTTCCCATTTACTAAAGTGAATCAACTTAAGTTACAGGTAAGTATTCGAATCAAAATTACTTTCACTTAAACTGCCGGTGCATTGCCAATGTTCACAATTATTTATAACATTAAAACCATGTTTTATCAATTGACATAACTAGTGCAACCAATTAAGTCTGTGTGTTCGTGTTGCACTATAGCAAACGACCTAAGGTCAACCGGTCAAGTTCAAAGAACTTGATATTTCGTTAGTATTCGTTCAAATATGTTTAAAACTATTAGCGAGATGTCATCATTTTTACTTTCCTATACAAAGTTATAAGTTTTGTAAACAATATTTTAACTAAAAATATCCGTTTTTTTCGTAAAAACATTGCAAATACATGTACGAAAGTGACACCAACTGTAAGTTGTAAAAAACCCTAAATGCGCTTTGTGTTTACGTCACAGTCAAAAGTAACTAGATTGAAATTGTACATAATTACACTACAATAGAATCGAACATTTTAAATCTAAAATAGATTATTTAGAAACTTAACAATAAATTAAGTTTACATTTCATTTATAGGTTGGTTTTTGAATATTCGAATAACATAACCAAAACAAAATAACAAACGTCAATCGAAATAAACAACGCGACAAAAGTATATGTAAACGTAGCAAATAATATTACCAACTTATAAGTTTAAAAACATGTTAATCTTCTATATTAGGTCGTGAAACTAGACAAAATATTAATTTTTGAAATTAGATTGATATTCTACGAAAGTTTAATTTATTTTATATCATTTTGATAACTACTTTTCATTTTATTTTCAATAGTTTTTTAAGCCAATAGGAAATTTCATGTTGATAAGTTTTTACAGGTTTTTGTTACAAAATGACATAAGGTGTATTTAAACTATATAAACGCGCAATTTTAAAAACGCATATATATATATATATATATATATATATATATATATATATATATATACGATTATTAATAATAAATTGAAATTAATATATTAAATTATAAGAATCTATCATAACAAATTTTTAGATGTATCAAACCGGAAGTAGTGATTCACTTATAAATGTTTTCAGTTTGGTCTATTTTAAGAAAACTCATACACTATTCGAGAATATACTCATTTAGGCCCGGTATTCCATCTTCAGATAAATTCCAGATAGTTATCTAACTGTTAAGCGTAGGATATTTACATGACTGCATAGCTTAACTACGGCTTTATTCGGAGATGGAAATACCGGTCCTTAATAATGATATGTGCAGGGTTTTATTTTGCAAGCAGTTGGTAACACTAGTTTAGTAGTTATTATTTGAGGTTAGTAATAGATTGCTATTGTGATGTTATATATGTATATATATATGTATATTTAGGTTGAAAGGCTCTCACACAGAAAACCCTACTAGCTGCGGTTTCTCTTAGACGGTCACCCATCCAAGTACTCACCTCGCAGCGCGTTGCTTAACCCAACAATCTTTCAATAGCAGAAATACCAACGCGCCAATCCGCATGGACATATAAGTCCTACTATAAATACTAGATACAAAATATGTTATACAATTATTGTTATTTTGACTATAGCTATAAATGTGACTGCGTCAATTGTGATTTCGAATGAATATTGTATGAGGTATTATTCGCGCTTAAAGATTTATGTTTCGATTGTATCGATAAAGATCTTCATCGTTTGACTGAAAGGAATTAAAATACGCGATATAATCAATATTTGTCAGCAGTTATTTCCAATTCGCCGCAGGCGAACTTTTCTGTTCACAATGACTTGAGACTTTCTTAGTGACTCGTAGATACTTTTAATAACATTAAGTTAAAGGCATTGATTAACCAGTGATCTTAAATCATCGATACTGTTATTCGAATAATTAGTTATTTGTTTTTATTTAATTTAATGTTCAAAAAATATTATTACACAACTTAGAACATTTATAAAGTGATCTAAATTAAATAAATATTTATTTAGTTTTTAACTAACTTAGAAATATAAACAAAATACTTCACTATTTATCTGATTATTACAAAATTTAATTAGATTTCAATTATCTTATCTAAATATAACAAACAGTTATGAAATCATCATTCAATGAATGCACCCCGCTGCCAGTTTTAGTTGGCGGCGAGTGCACCGTCGTTGACCGCCAAATATATTACTTCCCCTGCTATTATAAAATATATTTTTAAAATACATCTACATTAATTTTATTGTGTACTCAAGGTGGTCTCAAGAATAAATGAGCCTACATTACATTAACTGAAAGTTTTAATTTTGTATTTAGTACGGCCCTAGAGTAGAGGTTACTGACCAGAACGTATATGGTTAGTTCAAAAATTCTTGTCTTGATATATGAAATGTAGTCGGACGAGTTTAAGATAAATATCTGTTTTTTAATTTTAAAGCGAACTTCCGTTCGTTTTGGTGCGTTTTAATTGCTCGGTTTGGAAATCATGTACTGTCACATTGAATCGTCGATATGCAAGTCTGTGTGTTCGTTCCGGTTCCGAAATACGAGCAATTTGTTTTTTTGTTTGTTTTTTTTTTTCGCGAAAATACTTTCATTTTTTAATCAGACTTTAAATGTAATAATAGTTCAATTATCGACAACAATATTACTTTTTTTTTTGTAGAGCTGCGAAACGTGTTTATTGGGAATGAATGTAGGGTTTGGAAGCCGAAATTAAAGGACGGTATATAACAATAGGAAATAATACATTTCTATTTAATACTATATACATACATACATACATACATTGTTTATAATTATATTTACTACTACAACGATTAGAGAAACAAATTTGTTTGATTTAATTAAAAAAACAGAAAGTTTGCTGATTTTTTATTAACTAATGAACTAATCAAATTACTTTCTTATACGTATGTATATAAGAAAGTATTGGAATCATGAAAATGTTCGAACTCGTGATTAATACACACACACACACACTCACACAC
>JADQWA010000418.1:0-75000 GCA_018344505.1 Nebria ingens riversi
ATTCTCTGACCTCTGCAAGAAAGTGGTAATAGGTAAGGGTTGTTGTGCTGTTCTGTTGTTGGTCTACTTGTTGGTTCCTCTGTTGTAGATGTAGCGAAAGGACTGACCGGCTGTAGGCTGTTTGTTGTACATCATAGGTATTATTACTGCAACATAAAAAGAAACAATATTTAGAAAAATAATGAAAATGTATTAAACCAGAATATTCTGGTTGTGCGCCCCTAGATTAGACCATATCAATTTAGACCTTTTGCGCTATTGTTATTTCTCAATTACTTCACAGTTCACATTACACTTTGGAGTTTGCTATTAACTTATAGGTTATTTTACAAGTATGTCCAAATATACGAGTTTATTAAAAAATATTCTCTTTATACGTAAATCTTCACCAAATAAATTATTGAAGCTGTGTAATGCAGCTAATATTGCCCCTATATTTAGTGATTTAAATCGGTATTGTCAAACTCAAGTAGCGAAATGTTGGAAATGTGGCGCAGAGAAAAAATCATTGATTGAAATATTCTGCGATAATTGCAAATTTATTCAACAACCACATAATAAAGAAAACTATTTCAAAGTAATTGGCATACACGAATCGTATGATATTGATATCAAAGCTTTAACGAAAAAATATCGAGAGTTACAAAGTGTTTTACATCCAGATAAATATAGCAACAAGTAATTGGCGATTTTGTATCGCATCCTCATTTTATGCAATTTAATTCATTTCTAGGACTGATGAAGAGAAACATATATCTGAAGAATATTCATCTATTGTAAATAGAGCTTATACAATATTACAATCTCCAATAAATAGAGGCATTCACTTACTAGCATTAAATGGTGAACAAATAAATGAAAAAGATACAAATACTGACCAGCAATTTCTTATGGAAATAATGGAACTAAATGAAGAAGTTTGTTTTATTTTTATTCTTTAGTTTCCGTTATTTATTAGATGTGTTTATAGGTTGAAGAAGCGAAAACACCCGAGCAACTATTGAATTTAAATAAGAAAAACCGACAAATGTTGGAACAATTAGCACAAGAATTATCAAAAGCTTTTAGTACTGTTTGTATTTTAGATGCCAAAAAAGTACTAATTCGAATGAAATATTACACCAGTATATCAGTACAAATAAATGGCATTTTAAGAGAACAAGGAATTGTTGATTAAATTATATATATATATATATATATTTGTTGTATTTAATTGTTTTATTAATATAAATTGTATTTTTAAATACGCGCTTATAATCATATGTCCTACAAGTATATTTGACACCACTGACATCGCATAGTAGTCAAACTGTTTTTAGATCCTACTAGAAAATATAAACGGTACTTTAGAGTCATTGAAAATCAGCTGTTAGATCAAAATAGTCTTTTGTTATGTTTATAAAAATCAAAATTGCACACATTTTACAATAAACTGTGAGATAACTCAGTAACTATTGGTAAAAAAAAATGAGCACTCCGGATCAACCAACTGCAGGTATTGTCACAGTATAATAAATAGCAAATTGCATTTCTATTAACCTCATATTTATTATGACTTGAATTTGATAAGAAAATAGCCTAAACTGAATGAGACGTAACGTTTGGGGCGTTGCTGGCAACAATCGAAATAAATATCAACATTTGTTTTGACTATGTCCTCTATTCATTCTAAAATGTATACAATTTTTCTCACAAATGAAATTTATTTTAGCGGGCGATGGAGGGACAACTTTACATGATTTCGATACTAATTTACCAACTGAACATTCGGTAATATGATTGTTGTCTGTTATCTGTTCACCACAACAATTTTTTTTTTTTTTACAAACCTAAATAGTGTTTAACTAAAGCCTCGTTTATGTTCAGAATTCTCTTTAAGAATGGCAAACTAAATTGAATTCGCTCTAAACTCTTAAGAGCGACTAAACATTTAATTGTCGGCGGAAAATATTGTAAATTTCATTCTATGTTTTCGGTAATTAATATAAAGAACGTTATTGTTTTTTAAACAAAATCTATTGTTAAAAATGCTTCTAGTTAACGTAATTCAAAGCGAAATAGCTATTTTCTTTGAGCCTATTCTAATCAAATCTGTTATTTTGTAAGGGTAATTCCTAAACTGTTGAAATTATTTATTTAACGATATAAGACCTATAGCAATGAATAGTGGCAAATACGTACAGATAACAGACCAAATATTACGAATGAGATTAAATCTGATAGTTGGTCATTTACTGTTATAGTATTTAGGACATATGGATAACTTGCATGGGTATACATTGTATGATGAGGGCACAGAATTGGAAATGTTGGGGTTACATGCAGACACTTGGGTCTGTCCGGGACATACGTTACCCCTATTCGTTGAATATCAAAGAGAAATGGAGATAATGCGCCAGTATATGGCAAATACACAAACATTTGTTCTTATTTGTTCAAAGTAATATAGCATTTATTAATTTATTATCGTAATCGTAAAGACTCTAACGTTTGGTAAACGTAGCATTGAAGAAAAGACGGGCTATGGCATTACTATGGAAATAATCGAAGCTTCTGAATCAGATAATTCGCTTGCGTTAAAAGCTAAAGGCCGTCAAAGGTGTGTAATATTAAAGAAAAAATCCCAAATCGCATCTAGAATGGCTAAAATTGTTATTCGTATTTTACCCGATATTGAAATTTCGGGTCCATTGTTCAACCTACAGTTGCCATCGTTGAATAAATGTCGAATTAACGTTACAGATAATAAAACACTTGTTCAAAACAACAAATTGAGAAAGTAAGCACTCGAAAATACATTTTTGTTATAATACTATATAAATATGCTATTATTAATTAGATATGATGCAGCACAGATGACCTGGCCACTCTGGCTGTACAACCAATATGAACCGCACATGCTGACTAAAAAAATCCAACATTTACTCAGTGCTTATTCCATAGGTAATTATTATTTAAAAATTGTTTTCGCTTGTTTTACATTTTTAATTATGCGAATTTACATAATAGAATTCATATTTATTTCCTTTCAACCAATATGTCACTGAAGAACGATCCTTATATTACGTATTCGCTTGATCATTATTATTTTAGGGCATTTCGCGCCATCTGACCCAATCAAATTATCGTATTGGTTCATGCAAAATTTTCAACTAAACAACGACGAAAGACTTAATATACTCAAATTAGATTCAGCGGTACAAAGATTGAAACTGGAATTACATTATTTACAAATGGTAATAATATATCTGTTCATTCTCAAACGACCAGAATCTATTTTAATATATTCAATAGTTTCAGCGAAATATTGGCAAACATCTAAAAAAAAAAAACTTATTTTGAAGATGAATTCATTTGAAACAAATGTTATTTTAAATTTAAATAGACCTTAAATTTAAAAGGTGATTGATTTACTGGTCGTTTTGAGTGTTACTATTTATAGAATTTCTTTAATTCTTACTACCTTTTTAGAAACGACTGTTATGTTGTGCTTTTTGTAGCACAGTTGTTGCTAAACAAAGCGATGTATTTGCAATGTCTAAAGATGGAGTCCAAAGCAATTATTGCAATCCAGGTAAGTGTTTGAATTAATTATAATTATATTAAAAGTCACTGGAGTATGTTATAGGTGGGCATGTTTATGAAACATTAACAGTATCAGATGCGTATCGAATTACTTTGTATGGACGCCCGTCAGAAGAGTTTAGTTGGTTTCCGGGGTAAGTCATAACCATTGTTTAAACATAGAACAAAGTGAGTACTGAAAAACATTAATAGTAGCAGTACGAATTAATTTTAATTAACTTTATAAATCGCAAGAACTATTTTTGTTTAGATACGCTTGGACTACTGCACAATGTGCTCAATGTAACCATCATTTGGGATGGTTATTCACATCCAAAAAATTGAAACCATATAAATTTTGGGGCTTAGCAAAAAATTGTATTACAGCCAAAATCATAAACAACAATATGGATAAATAAATTACCCTAGTTTTCGAACTTAATCTAATTCTGTAACCAGAAAGAAACTAATATCTAGTCTTCTAAAACATATTTATTACAAATAAATCTGTAACATCTAAGTTACATTCTTTGATTACTAGTTTATGGCAATGGTATCTATTTTTAATGCAACAACTCTTGAAATAGTAAAAAAAAAACAAGTTTTGCATTAAAATCTAAGTTACATTTTTGATATACTCCTTAAATGTGAAAATAGCCTTGTAAGTTATTTCTCAGTTAAAAAAAAATATATTACACTGATAGTAATTTTATTTTATTATAAGGATTGTTCATTTAATTCGATATTGTTTATTTTGGCTATGCAATAACTTTAACTGGCATTGGGCTTAAGGTTATTTTTATATTTAAATCGAACTTGATAAAAATCTTGAACGCGGAATAACGTTCTTTATATGAACAATAGATCGATTATTTACGATTAAGCATTTATATTTTTAATTCATGTATTTATGCTGTTTAGCAAGTTTTCAATTATTAAGTATTATTTATTTATATGACAATATAAGGTAATTTGACTCTTTAAATGTACAATGTATACGTTTAATCAAATTAGCAATATAATAATGTTTTCGATTCGTATGTACTCAAACTGCTTTTGAAATGAGCATGGAGGTCATCAATGCAATTTTATTGAGTAAAGTTCTTGAAAACGCACTGACTATTTGTTAGCTAATCGTTTTATATATATATATATATATATATATATATATATATATATATATATATATATAATATATATTATATATATATATATATATATATATATATATATATATATATATATATATATATATATATAAGATATATATATATATATATATATATTATATTATATATATATATAGATATATATATATATATATATATATATATATATATAGTATATATATATATATATATATATATATATATATATATATATATATATATATATATATATATATAAGATATATATATATATATATATATATATATATATATATATATATATATATATATATATATATATATATATATAAGTTACATAAACGTGATATATTTAAGAACTATTCCGTAATTGAACCAATGCAACCGATTGCATTATTTGTTACTATAGAAATAAAATCGCTTTAGACCTAAAATAGAAACGAAATAAATCTATGACTAGTTGCGTTGGTACATTTACAGAATATATTGTAAATGTATTTTAACAATTTGGAGAACGAGAATTTGTACTGAGTGTTGATGGTTTTGTATACATAAAATAAGAAAAAAATAGCAATCGATTTGAGACTTATAAAAAAGCATGTATATGTATTGTTTTGAAATAAAGATATGGAATATATGTATTTTTAAAATTATTGCATAAATCTTATGTATTTTTAATTTTATTTCGATTGGGAGGTGTAATATATTTTCGCGCTGCCACTGCATAGGTTGCATTTAGTTAAATATTTTCACCGTTAGGAAGCAGCAGTCCACCACGTGACGCGACAGCAGCAGCGACTCTTTGCAGACGTTCTTTCTGATCCAAATTTCGACTCGACATACGTCAGCCATTAAAGAAAGGTGAGTTTTTAAACTATTTCTATATTTTAAAACGAAACTAATTATTTAACATGATTCCAAACAATCGTTAGTAGTTCGCGTACGTAAATCATAATCATAAAATGATCTTTTACACTATTTGGCAATGACTTATGTCATTATGTAATGTAAGGTTTCATGTGATTAGCCGAATTACTAAAGAAATTATGATAATCAAGCTTATATTTAACGAAATTTGGTAATGAAGACGCTAATTTTTACAATAATAATTGTACATTTATTTACTATTTAGTTTTGTGTAAAATTGAAAATATTAGCTCATGTCATTAGATCAATTTGTGTGGAATTTGTTTATTTAAATAGTTATCCCATTCATGCATTTTATTCAAGTTCAATCACTAATAAATGTTATAAAAAATGTCACACATCTTTTGCAATTTGAAACATTGAACTTAACTTTGAATCATGTACTTTGGTTTAGTATTGCAATTTGCAAACATGCTATTTTTAACGTTCGCATACTCATATTATTTGTTGTTAAATTCATTTAATTTTAAATAATTTTTGGTTATGTAACATTGTTCCTTCCTGACCTTAAATATTGATTTTCATATATATATATACTATCACAGACATACGTTCACATCTAAAAATATGAATCTCGGCATATTTTAATTGTATAAATTTCTACTTTAACAAGGAATTTTTATTAAAATTGTTATCAATTATTATTAATATAAGATTGTCGTCAGATAAATATGTTACTTCATATCTTTGAATAAATGTTCGATAAAATAATTTTAGATGAGTTTGTCGTTTAAAACAAACAAATATCAAAAATAATTGATTATTTATTGTTGATATTTTTTTTATATTGTGATTTTTTATTGTATAAATTTTTCATATTCAATTTAAGTTCGTGGCAATAAGGTAATTTATATAAGATAGATTTGTTTAACTTATTGTTCATATTTACTCATGTGTTCATACATTTCGTAAGATTCATATTAAATTTAAAAAAATATTTTTTTTAACATGAGACACATTCTAAATTTATTTGAAAATAAACAAAACCAACATTAAAGTTATTTTAAAAATATATGTAGTTAACTAAATATTAACGCTAAACTACAATATTAATTAATTAATTAATTCCCATCTTATTTATTTTTATGATTACCTGCATAAATTTGGCAACATAAAATAATACCAAATTGCACTTCATATCTCCGCTTTAAATAAATAACCCAAAAAGTTAAATTTTTAGTTAAAACTACGCAGAATTGTTTAAATTCTAACTAAATCTTTAATTGCCTGATTTGATTGTTAGTTGTGCGTAATCTACTAATCATTGGTACATTAGTTATTTCCTTTTAAATGGCAAGAAGTGAGAGTGGAAAAATAATTTTAATACTTAATTATGGTTGAATTTCCAGATGTTTTCAATTTTTGGTAGCGCGGCCTGCCAAGAAAGCAAAACAATGGCACTTGAAGATTCCACACCTGCAATGAGTCCAACACCAATTGGGTTAACGCAGTCGTTAGTCGCTGGCAGGACAATCGCTGCTGCCGCGGTACAACCAGGTGGTAAGTTAAACTATATTTGCGATATTTATAATATGTCTGTTCCGAAAAGAAAACCACGGTACCGATACAATTACTGAATATATAATCTAGTGCACATCCTATTTTAAAAAATTATATTCAAAGTGCTTGTGTACTCTATTTCATATTTTAATATCCTTCCTATCTAAACATAATATACCTATTACGTATAAGAAAGTCCAGTGTAAGACACTGTAGTTGTTTTCTATTAGGTATTAACTGGATAACAACATATATCTTTACTTTATAATAATTATATCGTAATTATTTTTACCCAGAACCAAACCAAGAACCCCAAAATCCAAACTCACAACCAAGTCAAGAACCAAATCTCCTAGAACAAAATCCAGAAATAAACGAAAATTCAAGCTTCATAGAATCTACTTCAAATCAAAGCCCAATAAAGTTTCGGCCGGTTATTGTACCATATTTAGAATCAAACCAAGAACTACAACTTGGTCCGAACTTAAAACCAACTATAGTATCTAACATTAAACAAAACGAGGAATTGAACGTAGACATTTTACCAAAACGAGTTGTACCAAATCCCCCATGGTGTTTAGAAATTCCAGAAGCAGTATTAAGTGAAGAAGTAACTGAGGCCAAATCAAGTTTAGATTTGAATGTAGAAATTACTCAAACATCAAATCGAGAGTGTTTAGAACCTAATCCAGTATCCTTACTACCGAATCCAGATTCGACTCTAGAATCACAAACAGTTTCCTCGACTACCACCTTAGATTCAGAGTCAAATTCGCGAGAAACAAAAAGTCCTGAATTGACTAAAGAACAGATGAACATACAAATATTGAATACTCTTAGTGTGAAATTAGAATATGTTTACAAGCTCATTATTGAATTTGATACGAGAAAGTGTGTGAATTGGGACATACGAATTCACATGTTTAAACAAAAATTGGAGCGCATAATGTCAATAGTTGAACAAATGAAACTACCTAAGGAGCCACCTATTAAATTACATAAACTATGATTTCATATTAAAGTCATTTTAGTTGTGTTTGTGTAAAATGTGAACCTTTGTCCTGAGTTCATCGACTAACACTGTATCTACATGAGTTCCAAATTAGCCACACACTACCTGGTGGTCTAATTCGTAAGCTAACTAATGACGTCACAACATAGTCAAATATGACTAGCTTCAAGACACATCTTTTACTTTTTTTTTATTGTGAATTGTCAGTATTATAAAAAATATATTTACTTCTGTTGATCTATTTCTCATTATATCATAATTTAACACAATTGTCAGCTCACTTCACACTAGTTGTGACGTCATTTGCACACTTGCGTTAGCGCGCGAATAGTGGATTTTAATAGCAAAACTTCCGAATTTATGAATAATATTTTTAATAAAAATCAAATTTAAAGTAACATGTTTATATATGTTGTATTCTTTTAGTTTAAATATTGCAGCATAGATCAGATTTTCAATTAGTTATAATAATGAAATCTACTTAAAAGTATTCACCGATCAGTATAAGTGTTGAATTAAGATGATTTGTACAAATATAAAATACTTGCGATAGAGCAATGTGCGCTTAATGCAAAGATTCAATTGAAATGCAGATTTGACTATTTTCTATAGCGCAAATAAATCAATCGTAAATGTTATAGAAGATTAAAAAAGAAAACACAATTTTTTTATTGGTATCTATTAGACTCCTGCGAGTTCGGTTCCAACCACTATTTCGCACTGTGCGGTCTTGGTGGCATTCTATCATGCGGTATAACACACACAATGGTTGTACCACTCGATTTAGTCAAGTGTCGCATGCAAGTCGACCCAGTCAAATACAAGAATGTATTCCACGGTTTCAAGGTAACACTTAAAGAAGACGGTATGCGAGGTCTTGGTAAAGGTTGGGCACCCACCTTCTTCGGTTACTCCATTCAGGTATATATTAGTTAGCAATGTAGTAATTCACGTATTAACCAAAATTCGTATATTTTTAACAAATAGGGTCTGTGCAAATTTGGTCTTTATGAAGTATTCAAAGTATTCTATTCAGACTTAATTGGTGAAGAGAACTCTTACCTATACAGAACTTCGTTGTACTTGGTGTCTTCCGCCTCTGCCGAATTCTTCGCTGATATCGGTCTGTCACCATTCGAAGCCGCCAAGGTCCGTATCCAAACGATGCCCGGTTTTGCGAACACATTCCGTGAAGCTATGCCCAAAATCTACAACGCTGAGGGTATGAACGGTTTCTACAAAGGTCTGGTGCCATTGTGGATGAGACAAATCCCATACACCATGATGAAGTTTGCCTGTTTCGAACGTACTGTTGAACTTCTCTACAAGTTAGTTGTTTACCTATATATCATAACAAGTTTTGAACGTTAACATAATATATCTTACATGATTTACACTAATCAAAACGTTACGAAAACTATGAATTGCACCATACGTATTTATGTATATTTATTTCACAGATACGTAGTACCTAAACCCCGAGGTGATTGCACTAAGGGTGAACAGTTAGTTGTGACATTCGCCGCTGGTTACATTGCTGGTGTGTTCTGCGCGATTGTCAGCCATCCTGCCGATACTGTCGTATCGAAATTGAACAAAGAACCTGGTGCAACAGCCGTCGATGTCGCCAAGAAACTTGGTTTCGCCGGTATGTGGAAGGGACTCGTACCTAGGATAGTCATGATCGGCACACTTACCGCCGCTCAATGGTTCATCTATGATGCAGTCAAGGTACACATTCATATTATGTGGTTTTATTTTTTAAATTAAACTTTGTTAATAATATTAAGTGTTTCAAGAATGTACATTTCTATTTTATACTGTATCATCTGTCTTTGATAGGTATATCTCCGTATGCCACGTCCACCACCACCAGAAATGCCCGAATCCCTCAAGAAGAAGCTCGCAGCCAAGGGTGAATTATAAACATCAGCAAACTTAATTTAAACAAATAGAGAATAAAAGTTATGTAAAAAATGGTGACAAACAAAAAGATCCCACGTTTTTAGTAAATTATTAAAACATAAAACATCTACTAAAAAAAGCCACGAATATAGTCAAAGCTAACAGTTGTTGTACAACTGTGTCTTGTTGAATGTAGTAATATGAATTAATAAAAAAATCCATTTGAGAAAATCGATTTTATATAATTAATTTTTTATTTTCATTTTAATCAGTATCGTTAATGATATTAACTATGAAATCACAGTATTTTGGATGGATTAGTTCAATTGTTATTTAAAATAAAAACCACGGTTTATTTTTAAAAGAAACTTTATTTTTTTGCTTGATTTTTAGTATCTGTATATAGATGTCTAATAAAAAATATATTACCGAATTTATATTTGTTTTATTTTCTAAATAATTGTGTTTTGCTCCAAATCTCCTGATAATAGATTACCAGAGATAGTCATATCTCGTATTTGTTATATTTGAAATGAAGCGTCAGTGAATCATTTTTTTCAATAACACGCTCACCATAGCAACAATCGACAAGTAAAATTTGATTTGACATTTATCTCACTAAATTGAAGGTTCTACAATGGATCGAAAATCAATTACCGAATTTAGTCCTAGTCAATCGTTAGTAGCAGGAAGGACGCTAGCTGCTGCCGCCGTCAAAGATGGAGGTAAGTTATACTGATTATATTAAAGTGATAATAATAAATATTAGGCTTAATTATTTTTTTGTAATACAGATTCGTGTGAATTTGGTTCGCTTCAATTCTTTGCAATGTGTGCATTTGGTGGAGTCTTGTCATGTGGTACAACACATACCTTGATGACTCCACTAGATTTAGTTAAATGCCGTATGCAAGTGGATCCCGAGAAATATCGGGGTTTATTCTCCGGATTTAATATAATACTTAAAGAAGACGGAATTAAAGGCCTCGTCAGAGGTTGGGCACCCACGCTTTTCGGTTACTCCATTCAGGTATGTATCTTTTATTAAAACAAATATAATTAAGAGATGTATCAACCCTATTGCTCTATGTATGCAATTGTTAATGTGCGCAGAAGACTGTTGCCACAACTAACACTATATAATATACATATCTACTATTTACGGTTCAAACTATTCCGAGTATATTGATATAGCGAGGAAATAGCTCATACTGTCTAATTCTTTGAAATTGATGACAGGGGCTGGGGAAATTCGGACTGTATGAAGTATTTAAAGTAGAGTACTCTAAACTCATTGGTGAAGAAAACTCTTACACCTACAGGACGCTACTATATCTGGTATCTTCCGCTTCTGGCGAATTCTTCGCCGATATCGGTCTATCACCATTCGAAGCCTCCAAGGTCCGTATTCAAACAATGCCCGGATTCGCGAACACACTACGCGAAGGCATGCCGAAAATCTATAAAGCTGAAGGTATGAATGGTTTCTACAAAGGTATAGTACCATTGTGGATGAGGCAGATACCATACACCATGATGAAGTTCGCATGTTTTGAAACTACCGTTGAACTTCTCTATAAGCAAGTTGTATCGTTTATATCAAACTGGTTAACTTATTTAATTAATACTTCGTTTATATAGACACGTAGTGCCAAAACCCCGCGCTGACTGCAGTAAAGGTGAACAATTAATTGTAACATTTGCTGCTGGTTATATTGCCGGTGTGTTCTGTGCAATTGTCAGCCATCCCGCCGATACCGTTGTATCAAAATTGAATAAAGAACCCGGTGCCACAGCTGGTGATATCGCTAAAAAACTTGGATTCGTCGGCATGTGGAAGGGCCTTATACCCAGAATAGTCATGATTGGAACACTCACTGCCCTCCAGTGGTTCATTTATGATGGTGTAAAGGTAAAATGTGATAAATGTCTACATAAATACGAATGAAACACATTAAATATATTTTTTTAATGTGAATCTATACAGTACGCAGTCATCAGGACGTTTTTAAACTAGTGTAACGCCAAAAATGGTTCCGTTAATATACTTTATTTTCTAACAGGTATATCTTCGTATTCCTCGGCCTCCACCTGCGCAAATGCCCGAATCTCTACGAAAGAAACTCCAGGCCAAGGGTGAATTATAAAAAATATACCGTGATAAAACTGGATTTTGTCTAATGTGTTTTATAAAAAAATTTATAAGAACAGTCAATTCTATATTAATTAATACTCTAAAAATAAAAATGTATTTTATGTTGCTGGTATTTAAAATTTGATGTCGTCTTTTGGTGCTATTTTATATAAATCTATAAGCGAAATAACTTTGAAACACAAAGCATGAAAAAATCGAACTTAATAATAATGAAATATTATTTATAGTTTTCATTTATTTTCAAAACTATATAACAATAAAATAAATTAAATCGTTCGTAAACAAACATTCCATATAAGTTCATAAATAATTCATGTATACAGACATTATTAAAAACGTAAATTTGTACAGAAATTACAAACATTTGTACAATGATGGCCAACGTAACTAAATAATATCGTTTAATCAACCATATATGATTGTGATTCAATGGATTTGAAACATTGTACTTAAAAATGACTAGATTTTCAGTTACTAACAAGTTATAAATATGGTCCACAAGTTTAATTAATTAAAGGTGTGATTCCAAGTTAATTTGTTGTTCTTTATAAATATTCAACCGCCACCAACTTAGAATCGCACCATGAAGACAATCTGATAGTTTTAAAACAATGAAGAGTTTTAACAAGAACAATCACCTAAACACACATAGGCTCCCAGCTACATTTAAAATATCCCATATCATTATCTAAAATTCGCAAATGTATAAGAAATTATTTTTATTTGATAAAGTTTGCTGAAATATTATCAATTTAAAATATATAACGCTTAATCCTGAAATCGATGCATTCATAGCTATTACCAACAACGTATTATAGATATGCGAAGTTGTACTTGGCGACGAAACGTTTTACGCAATCTTAACCCTAACCGTACAGCTAAAAATAAATACCTAAAATAGAATTGTTGTTGCAAAATGATTAAATTTTTATTATATAAATCTCCCGACCGCTTAGTCATTTGTGAATTCACAACATATTATTTCCATTCGTTTTTAACATATTATTCATAATCGAATCAGTACCATGATGTTGAAGTTTATGCGCTAAATAATAGTGTTTAATAATGAAACTCTTTTGGCATATTTCACAAACAAAAGGCCCGGTTTTCTGGTGCGTTTTTTTATGTTTCTTTAAGTTATCGGGGCGAGAAAATTTCTTATTACAAATTTCGCAACAGAAATCTTTCGCGCCACTATGCGATGTTAAATGTCGCATTAAATGTTCTTTGCGCGAAAACGTTTTCGGACAATGAATACAACTAAACGGCCTGAGACCCGAGTGTAATTTCGTATGCTGATATAAGTGTTCTCTACGTTTAAATATCTTATCGCAAATATCACACTTAAAACACTTGCCACTGTGATTTAAATCTGATTTATTATTATTATTATTTAAATGATCACTGTCCAATTTGTCTATGCTAGGTTTAATATTTGGTTTATGGATATATTCAGGGGGTTTAAGCAACACTTCTTTTAGTTTATTTACTTCGTTTTCAGGTAAACCTGATTCTATTAACTGTTCCATATCGACTAGCAACATAGGTTGAATTACATTCGATTTGATTATATTAAAATCGGAATTAACGTTGTCGATATTGTTATTTAGTATTTTCGGTTCGTAACCATTTTTTAGTGGTTGATAGTTTTGATTGTTGAAATTTAGGGTGGTTATGTTACAGGGTATTAAATTGGATTGGTTTTCGTTATTTGGAGGTTTTAAGTTATATTTTATTTGTTGTTCGTGGGGCTTTAAAGTTATATTTTGTGTTATATTAAAATCGGGTGGTGGTTTTTGCTCGTTGTTACTAGATAAGGAATGTTGCATTGTTAATTTTGTGTAATGCTGAGGAAGTTTACTAGAGATTGTTGGTAATTCTAATGTAAAATACTGTTGATTACCGTCTGAAAGTAGATGTGGTTGAGTTTGATTTGTGGGGATGTTTTCCTAAAATTTAAAGTAAATTAAAAATATACGAACGAAGCGCGAAAATGTAACGTCATACAATCACCAATTGAAATTACTATGTATCTAAAAATAATTGAAAAATGTAATTATTTACTCAGTTAACAGTTAAATAACTCACAAACAGTCATTTGAAATATTTGACATATATGCGCAACTAATCACAACAACTCAATACACTAAATCACAGGGAATAAAATAGCAACTCTTTCAAAAAATTGTTTATAACAAAATCTAAACGTACCTGCACATTTTTCTTCATGGAGTTTACATTCGGCTGGTTCGTATTTTCTAGTTTTTGACCCGTATCTTTTACGTAAACCTAAAAACTCAACCAAATAACCACTTTAAAACGAAAATGTTATTTAAAAATAATATACCTTTCCCGCTTTCTTAAAATCGTCAGTAAATCGAAAATTGGCAAAATAACTTGACAGCATCGTTTCAGAATTAATACAATTCTGTCGAAACGTAAAACATTGCTCGAGCGTTTGAACACAAGTTGTGCACACAACTTTTGGCAGGTAATCATGTTCGCAGATCTGTTCAAAAAAGTTTTGAAGCAGTTTTAGCGAAAATAGTACACCGCAATTACTGAAACTTACTAGCAGTGGAAAGCACGATTGTATTTTTTGTTGAAGCTGCATTTTGCGGCCTTCTTCCCTGAATATATGTATTTTATCTTTTGGTTGACTAGACGTGCACAATCGGCACAATTCGTAATAATTTACACGTTTGTAACCAGTCATATTACATCAAAACAATGTAATTTTGATCACCAAACGTCAATTATTTTGACAGGAGACATTTGTAGTATGTTGTATTTGTTTATAAACAAGACCCGTTTATGTAGGATATACATTCATAAATTCACGTTTACAAAAATAAAATCTATAACACCTCCTTTAAAGAAAGTACTACTATATAATAAATCTATAACGAATGTAATTGAAATTCAAATATACACATTAAAAATTGTCTTTATATTGCATGCATTCATGTTGTGCATATACACTTTCAGGTTAGCATTTCTAAGTATAAATGCATCATAAACGGGCCTTATTCCTATGCGCGTACATCTATCGCTAATAATTCATACTACATTCGTTTGAGCTAAAAGTTTTTTTAAAAGATGGCATTGTTACACATATTGATTATTACTACGCTTTTAATGATTTTACCATGATTAGTGTACGAATTCATTCATTCTAAATGTATTTAAGCAGTGTTTGTGATTACAACTTATTAATACTAAATCATTTCGTTTCAAGGCTTAGATATTTTGATACATTTATTTTCAAGCGTCCATTACGTAATTTACGTCGCTCACGTTATTTTAAGGACATGCCGCCTTGTTTACTCAAAAAATTATTTTGTTTTGAAAATCGTTTCTCATCGGTTTATCTAGTATGACGGCCGGTCGTATCAGAGATTAAGAATTTATTTTATTAGATAAAATTGTTGTTCAACACACACAGTTCTTTCACTTTTATAACGAAATACTAGTTTTCCATTTGGAAAAATATGGTAACTGCTTTAGTGATTTTTATTTGCAAAATTTATTTGGGTGTATCTACATAATTTTGACTTGGATCTGTTTGATTTAAAAAAAAAAAAAGCAAGTTTGCAATAATCGAATTTTACTAACAGGGCTTATGTAGTTATATATTTAAATACCTACAATATAAGATTTATCCGGGCTGAAGATTCGATTATACATTTTTTTTTTGTTCTAATACAGTTATACGAACAAAGCAACTTTCAGTTTATATATAGTATGGAGTTTTGACTGTTATTTTCTATGACAATAATGCTGAAAATTGTATGCGATGCTTTATAATAGACGAACAGACAAGTAATCGTTACTGTGCAGTTTCACCTATTTGGAAAGCAGGCTGTGCTGACGTCAACCACATGGAGAATTCTGATTGGTAAGCGAGAATGTAATACGAACCGTGATTGGTTGTATTGAGACGCGTCTGTTTATACGCGTCGACCCCATGCGACGGTCACCGATCACGACGAAAATCATTTGTGATCTCATCGCTAAAGAGAACAGTCGGTTACCTGGTTTATAAATACTATGATATCATGCGTAAAATTATTATATATATATAAAATAATATTTTCTGTCCCTTGGTTTCATAAAAATATTATATAGGACAGATCATAGTGAATGAGTGAATGCCATATTTCAAACAAACAAATAACTCCTACCTAGTGATACTTGCCTTTGAAAATGGCACTCGTATGTGATTTAAAAAGGTTTGATTATTTTTTAAAACGAACGAAATAACTTACAAACTGAAGCCTTTGAGTAAGGCTCTCGCAGAAAATACGCTAAAAATTATATTAGGATCGATTTACACTTTATTTATTTCTCGTTTCGTTTATCGAATTTGTTTCGTGTTTGAATTCGAACATAATCAAAAAAAAGACGTAATTAGACTCCAATGTGCTCTTATTACGCTGATGAATCGATTAGAAGCGTGTCATATGCATCGATTGATTTATTTCAAGTACTACGTGGCAGTTTTTCCAAGCCATATGGCGAAGTCGTCGACCATTTTGTTAACGGACATTTTCATTTCAACAAAATGTTATCATCGAAAGTAACGGTTTAGCCAAGCCCTAATAGACTAGCCGTTCAATATTTACTGTGAAAATATATTTTGTCAATTTATTTATAACATTGACCTTCGAAAATAGTTGTATTTTTCGGTTTTTCATTTTTTTCAACTATTATCATAGTTATTTGAAAACTGAAGGTTAAATCGATTAATAATATATATTTTTAGCATATTTTTGAGAAAAACTAGTTTTTATCTAATGTACACGTTTATCTATTCGATGACCTTCAACTGTATTGTTGAGGTCATGGCTGTGTACAAAATGCCTTATTTAGACATTAGGGTTAACCCCAATTTAATTTTTACACGTACGTATAGACAAATTATTTTTATTTTTGCATGAGGCACGTTTAAAAAAACGGCTTTAGTTTACGGAAACATGCTTTCTCTTCATTTTATACTCTATTTTCTTTTTCTTATAAGGTGAAGGTTTTTTTTTGTTTCCTGTTTGTTTCCTATTTAATTTAATTTAATAATTCCTTTGGCTTTCATTAGTTTTAGTAGAACATTTTCGTTTGGTGGCCGTGATTTTTTTTTGTGTCCTGCAAAAATAAACATTTTGAATACAGCCAAAGAAGGGGGGGCATGCGCGAAACAAACACTAGTTATCTAAAGTGGGGCAACTTTGTGAAACTGGCCTGGCGGTAACCGGTTATGCAAGACATACGTTCGTTGTACGTTATGCGCCATCTATGCGAATATTTTCATAATTTTTTTTTTACTTTGAGCTGGTAATACAGATATACAGACTAAACCGCGCAAATACGAAACTTATATGGAACTATTTAGGCATATATTAATTTAGCTAATTAACTACATATTCATGTCCAAAAAGTAGAAAAGTACAAAGGACATACTTGCATTTTTTTAGACATTCATTCATACATAAGGTCATGCCTATTCCCATCATATGGGGTGGCAAACACCCTTTCTACAAACATATGGCTATAAATATTTCTTATACACTACTAAATAAAACCTAAGAGCATTAAAGAAATTATTGCAATTTTAAACATCTGTTAAACAACTGGTTAACTCAAACGTAAAATAATTGATAAACACTAAATCAAAAATAGAAATGATAATTTTGTTGATATTATACACAAATACATTTAATTGCTTATTTAAAATAATAAAATACAATAATATTTATGTATTTTTATTTTTGGTATTTTTTTTAATACCCATCGCATCATGAAAGCAATTTAAACATTTTTAATAATTTCATAATTTAGTTAGACTTAGTCGTACTAGCAAATATAGTCTCATGCCGCAATGACAGCAACAAATTAATATTTAAGATAACAATAACACAATTATTTATATATTTTATCAATCATGAATTAAAATAAATTAACTAACTGGGCCAAAAATATAAATCTATAGGTCTGCTTGATGTGAGTTTAACTATCGATATGTTTTCTCGAGAATGTCTAAAAGATATTAAAATAAACTCCTATGTAATGCTTGGTCTTCACCTTATAATAATTATAAGATGATTATCTTATTCAGTTTTTGCACTGAGTTTATATGTATATACAACATTGAAGGAATGGAGGTTCGACAAGCTCAACTTTTCAAGGATTTTTTTCTGATTATTTGCTCCTTTTAATATAGATTCAAATAAATTGCGAAATGTGTAAACTGTGTCGAAACAGCATTGTTATCATTATACATATTTTCCAGAGAAACCTTAGCCGTACTAGTTATGTTATTATTTTCGTTGGATTTAGTTACAGAAATTAGATAACTAAGTAAGCTGGAAAAAAAGTCTAATCTAAAAATCAAATATTTGTTTATAGTAATTTTATATATGAAGATAATATTTCATTTGAATATATTGTTTATTTATTTCTGATGCACAATTTTTATTCAGAATAGCAACTATAATTTTCATACTATCAGAAATTAGAATACAATTTTTAAATCACAAATTGAAATAGTTTCATTTAATGTTTGGATTGTAAGAATGTCTAAAAACAATTCTAAAACATAAATGATTCCTAAATTATGATTTTATAATTCAATAGTACGGGGAAACCCTCATCGGAAGAAAAAGAACCTGAAAACCCAGATTTAGAAGATGGCGAAATTGAAGACGACGATGAGGACGAAGAGCCACAACAACCAATGGAAGTTGCTCCACATCCTCAAGAAAACGACGTAGCAACAAACAGTTCACAAATATTGCCCGCTGCTATTCCGACGGACACAAACATTTTCCCGCATAATGACGCTGTTGCACCGCACACAAAAACTAAACGGCGCGCTAGTTCGGATCGGAAATCAGACAAACATCTTACAGAAGCTGAAAAATGTGTACGAATGTTACACAAAATGGAACGTGCTGACCGCGAACGAAGGGAGCGATTACGTCGAGAACAAATGACAGGTAATTTTATCAAGGTTTATAGAATTATTCTCCTTTTGTGTGCTTTAAATTAATTTAGTTTAAAATATCTTAAAATTCAACTAAGGTAAGCTTTAAGAATGACAATTTGTACAATTGTACCACCTACATATCTTTAATGAATGTTTTAGTTATAGATCAGCTTTTGTGATAATATTGATTAGATTTTCGTTTAGTTTTAAGTTTTGTTGCATGCTCAAATAAAGAGTAGTTCTTTTTTATTAATTTATTCCAGATGATTGGGCCGGTAATGTGGAAAAGGCGATTGCTAGTGTTTTGAAGAAAGATCGGCATAGTGTAAGTGGCGAAGAAGAGGAAGAAGAAGAGAAGAAACGTGGTAGAAAACGAAAAAAGAAAGAAAGAGAACGTAAAAAGGTAAATATTATATATCTATATTTTTTTTACATATTACTATCTTAGAAACTGAAGCTAATTTCGAAAAGATATTTGAGCATCTGAAATAATGATTGTTATTTATATTTTTAGAAGCATAGAAAAGTTGATTCACCTAAAAATGAAGATATTGATGAAGACGAAATGCTTAATGTTCGTGGAGGCAGTCCTGAAAATAAACCTCACAAAGAAAATTCACCTGTTACTGTTAATAATGGTTAGTTCTAGCGAAAAATGCTGCCATTTTCTATATAATTACTAATTTTTATAAATAAACCTAATTATTAAATTAATTAATAATATTTCACTCGTATATAGCAGAAGCTGAAGCTTACGAAAGTTATGAATCAGCTGAATACGATTCTGATTATCATCAAAATAATAGTAGACCAAATAAAAGAAATTTCGATCGAGAACGAAAGGGCAGGAATCGAAATCGAGAATCAAGACGTGAGAGAAAGAATTTCCGGGAGAAAAACAGGAAAAAAGAAAACGACCAACAACAACGGCCCCAAATGCAAGATGCAAATAGTATATGCATGTTCTTTATGCAAGGAAAATGTCATAAGGTTAATTAAATTAAATTAAACATCTCTTAATACATATAAGCAATTTTGCATAACAATTTTTAAATGATTCTAGCAAGGAGACGAATGCCCATACTCCCATGATGCACTCCCACCCATGAAAATGGAACTGTGCAAATTCTACCTAATGGAATGCTGTGCCAAACGAGATAAATGTCTGTACATGCACTCTGAATTCCCTTGTAAATATTACCACACCGGTTTAAAGTGTTTTGCGAAAGATAATTGCAAATTCGCCCACGGAAAACCACTCAGCGATAGTTTGAAACAAATTTTGCTTAAGGTAAACTAAAACTTCTTAAATCGTGGAACAATAATAATTATTGATTTTATTTTGCTAGCATTTGGAAACTGCTCCAAAAGAAATCTTAGGTGATTTCCCTCGTTTGAGTCGAGAAGGAGCTCAACATATGGTCAACCAAACACAAAAAGGATTAGAGATTCAATACGGAATCAAAACTGTCCAACCTAATGGTTCTCAATCAGAAAAAAGTGGTATCCCATCTTTGTTCGATATAACTGTACCAGTTCCTGCTGAAATTCAAATTATGCAGCATCAACAACAAATGCAGCAGCAACAACAACAACAACAACAGCAGCAGCAGCACAATCTACAACAGAATGCTGCAAATGAAGGTAGGCTTTTCATTGTTGAACAAATCGCGAATTCTAACTCACATATTACATTTGAAATATAGATAAATCGAAACAATTGGATAAGTCTGATAAACCAACCAAAGTTCGCCATACTCGATGGAATGATGAACCCGCGGTGGTAGCACCCGTGTTATCTTTATTAAATCCTGCATTTGCTGGCACTATGAGTGGTAACCCATTCAGCAGTTTGAACCCTCAAGATCAACAAAAAATACAAGAATATCAACTGAATTACCAGTTGAAAGGATTCTACAGCGAGCAGGATCAAGATATGAGAATAAATAGGTAAGTTACTATATCTTCTGTGCAACTAGATTAAATATTTATTATATATATATATATATATTATATATATATATATATATATTATTTTTTGTTGTTGTTGTAGTAATGGTGACGTAGATATGCGAGCTTTGCCCCAAATAATACCGCAACCAACTGAACCAGCTGAAATCAATTTCGAACAATACAAACATGATGCTGGCCTAACATCGAATATGAGCGAACCGAACGAACAAATTATGGATACGGATATCCGAAACTTTGGTGCCGAACCGAAACCAAATGAAATCGAAGAACCACAAATGATTGTTGCAGATAAGACTGAATTTAGCCCCGCAAAGAAAGAAGATGTTACATCTGATAGCAGCGCTAATATGGGAAACTTAACGATAGACGAAAAAGCTGGTAAGTTATTTAATACATTTGTTTGCAATATGTTTTATTAAAATACTAATTTAATTTCAGGTGATTCCGGTTCAGAACTCCCTAGTAATTTACCAAAAAAACAACGAGAACTCTTCCTCCGGATACAGGCGCAACAGAAAGAAAATATTCCGGAAAATCAACACGCAAACGACGATTCACCGATACTGAAAGATGACGATTGGTATTCAAGTGATGACGACAATGATCCTTTATCGAAAATGGTTATTCATTTGGTAAGTTAAAAATGATGTGTTTCTGAGAGCGTACTTGCACGTCTCTTCCATGCTCAGACTCTTTCGCTTTGCCAAAAATACGTCATAAAGACGTAATGCGATAGCAAGGCGCCAGGGCTGAATCACCAGCACAAAGCTTCAGTTTACTTCGTCTTATTATAGAGTAGTTCATCATTCAAGAAAAAAAAACATTCAGTTAATCATATATTATTACTATAGGAGGATGAACCGAAAGAAGATGAAGATACTTCACAACAATCACCTTCAGACAATCATACCAGTTCACCTCCTCCGATTAAACCTGTCGAAGTAATCGACAAACTAGGCGACTTATCAAAAATCGACATTAGTGCCGAGGTGACCAAACTTTTAACGTCAATCAAAACCGGTCAGGCGCCAATCCCTTCAAAACAAGAACCCACACCAATAACATCGACTACTGTGCCCATAGCATCGATTAGTGACGTACTCAAACGACGTGATCCACGACAAGCGATCGGGAAAACCGTCGATATGGAGATAAAATCACCAATTATGAGCACGGATCGAGTGAAATCATTTAAAGGCGAACCGAGGGACGTGCGACTTAGTATTTATGAACAAGGGATTGTTAATCCGGATGAAGCGAATCAATTGAGTATTTATGATCAAGGAATGATTGATGATGCTGCCAAAGAAGATGTGGATTTACGGAATTTGGACGCGTTAGCGAAGGATTTGGATATGCGACCGAGTTTCGGTGATACAGATCTGCGGCAAGGTGGAGGCGCAGGAGTAGGTGGAAGAAAAGATGTAGATTTGAGACAACTTGGTTTGCAATTTAAAGCAATGCAAAACTACACACCAGCGACTGAAATTGATGCTAGCCACAATTCGCACCCTAATATTTTATGGAAGGTAAATATTTTGTTAAACTCATTATATTCCAAATAATAATTTGTTAAATTTTCTTTTAGCTTTACATTGTAAATATTCCACGTCCAGATTATTCTGGATTAAAATTGCAAGCTCAAGATGCCCAAGTAGTAGTCGACCCACGTTTAAGAAAGATCTTCCGTGTTCAATCAAGCGAAGAAAAAGATTCACCAGCTTCACCAAAACAACAACAACAACCACAACAACCCCAGAAATCTGCTAGGCAAGACCCACGACGTCGAACTGTCTTAAAAGATGACAGCCCACCGAAATCAGACGTAACAAATCTTAGTTATTCGCAACAATTGCAACTACTACAAAACTCAGCATTTTACCAAAGTCTAACCAGCTCCCAAAAAGTAATGCTTAATCAAGAAATCTCCGTTAAAGGTGAACAAAACACTTCAAACGACCCCATTTTAGCTGGGATCTTGTCTAGTTTGGGACTAATTCAATCTTTAAACAATCAAAATGGAAGTGCTATGAATATCTTAGCAAACGTCAATTCGTTAGTTCCAAATTTAAATCCTGGACTAATGCCTCCAAATATGGGTAATATGGGACAAAATATGAATCAAAATATAGGTCAAAGTATGGGAGGGTTAGGACCAAATATGGGGGTAGGAATGGTTGGAAATATGGGTCAAAATATAAATGCGATGGGATCAAATTTGGGACAAATGCCGCCACAAAATATGGGACAAATGGGCCCGAATTTAGGACCGATGGGTCAAAATATGGGCCCGAATATGGTCGCAAATATGGGCCAACCTATGGGTCCAAACATGGCTGGGCCTGGATTGAATCCTGCATTAGGTCAAAATATGGGTGGGATGAATCCAAATATGGGACAAGGAATGATGCCTATGAACCCAAATGTGCCCAACTCTAATATGGGTAACATTGGTCCCGGATTATTGGGTGCAGCCCCCGGTATTCCGATTGGTCCTCAAATGGGGCAAAATGAATTCCAAATTAATTTTGACCCTAGAAATGGAGGACTATTGGGTCCGGCTCCATTTCAAAATTTCCCAGAAAACCAAAACTTTCAATACAACGAAGAGTTTTACCCAAACAATAACGACGACAACAATTTTAATAACAGCGGAAATCAGAACTATAACAACAACTCGAGGAATAATGATCGGAATTTCCGTGGCGATAGGAATTCGCAAGGGGGAGGACGCAGAGGGCGCAGCTGGAACAATAGGAATAATAATTCGAGAAATTTCAACCGTAATAATAATAATAATAATAGAAATCGCTCTAACAGAAGTTATACACCGCCGTAAATGAGTGGTGGTTAAATATACGTTAGTATAGTACTATGACCTATTATTAGTGGGCTGTGAAAACAATATGTGTGTGGTGTGTGCATGTGATCTTTCCCACTGCCCAAGTAACACATGCAATACTCTATGTCCGCCAATCAACATGGGCTTCGATCGTTTACGAAGGAAGACTGTTCCAACGAATCGGCGTTTCTTACCAAGCAATTGTTATTTCATTCAAAAACCAAATCCCAGGGCTTCTATTGTATTTTGTTATTCTCGTGATGTTTCCTGCTTTGTTGATGTATCATGAACTTTTTACCATTCCGTATTATTATTTAAAATCATTTGTATTTATTAAGGTTATCATGGTTTATATAATTTTTTATTTGCATTTTATAAATGTGAATAACTATAGGTTTTTAAAAAGACGTAAATTATCTTGTATCTAATAATTCAGTTGCATATACATACATACATACATACATACATATATATCTTTGTTATTTGTATTCAATAAGGCTATGTTAATTCAATAAAAATACAGTAAGTAATTTGTAAATAGTAGCAAGTAAACGTTAAAAAATAATTTTCTATTTATGCTCAAATATATAAGTGATTAAATTATTTCAATTTTATTTATAATAAACTAGTGCATTTTAATTTCAACTTTAAAATTGCCACACGGGGTTAATGGGAGACAGAATAATAAATTCTAATAAAAATGGTTTTGAAAATTTGATTAAATTTCATTATCATTAACACTTATACGCAACCTTGAAATTAAATACTGCTGAGTTGAGTAACTGAACTCCACTCTGTTAATACATTTAATATTTCTATATATTAACAGTTTTCGTGTATTAACTAATCATAATACTGACTATATAAATAATCTGAAGCTTAAATAATTAAATGTGCTTTGTTAATGATGATGATGACATCATTTTTTAGCACTATCTGAACGCTTACGAAAATGTGTTGATCATTTGGGTGTGACCAAAATAATATTTATACAGTAAGTTTTATAAATAATACATAAATTATCTATAATTTAAACTTACTTAAACATCAAAATGTAATCACATTTCATTGAGTATTTACTCAACATGCGTTACACTAATATTATTTGTGCGCTCTTTTAAGGTTACGTTTGTGTTTTTGTGTGCAATTGATAATGATTTTTTTAAATATCTAGATGACATCTCTACGGAAGAAAGTTACCAGTTATTTTAGACAGTTGAGTTTCCACAATGAACCCCGAGAACGGAAATCAAATATCAACGAGAATTCATTTATTACGAAATATTTAACGGGGTAAATTTTATTTTATAAAAAAAAAAAATCATTTATTCTTTACACAAAATTATTTTTTTAAAAGACAAATCAAATTAAAAGATGGCCCACCCGTTCTATACGGTAAAAGTCCGAATGATTTACCGAATTTCGAACTGGGCATATACACAACCGGTTCGGATAATATCGTCGGCTGTTCAACCGGCCCAAACGGCGGTCTTACTACTGTTACCCGGATAGAAAAGCATTTATCGATTACTGATCCGGATATAGATTTTATAGATACACAGGAAGAATTGGGTAAGTTTTTTTTATAATATAGATATTTAAAATGCAATAAATTGGTATAAGTTAAAAATAAATTAAATAAAATATATATCTAATTTATTCTTATAAGCTTATAACAAAACTTTCTTTTGTGTATTTAAACTCTGGTTATTTTTCTATAACAATATACTTGAATAACACTTGTTAAACATTATTGTTTAAATAAATGAATTGCAATAAAAACAATGGTAAAGGTGCGTTTTATAATGTTAGAGATTACGTCATGTTATTGTTTCATGTTTAAATTTATAAGAAACGCAAGAGTTGCATATTTAATTGGTATTTAATAACAATTGATTGTTTTTAATGTTCTTGGAATATTAATAGGTCAATTAATAAATTAAAAATATTGTTCTATAAGGTGTAAAGCGGGCGTTTTCAAAGCCTAATTTAGTAGTCCAAATAACGTTTAGAATATAAGATATTAATTATGAAAAAATAATATCCTGATATATGCTTTGATTCTATGTCGTCCCTAGGTACGCGATAATTGCGAAATAATAATAATTGTAAATAATTCTAACCATCCTGTATAATTAAAGAATTTTCCTTGCAGCTGAGACAAAACACAAATCGCCAATACGCACCGCAAACCAACCATTAGATAACACAACAATGGTAATAAAGGTAGCGGGTCAAGAGTATAAAGTTACCAATCGTAAAAGTCGTAGCTTAGGCAGTTTAACTGATTTAACAGCTCTAGTTGATAATCAAGAAGAACTTAGCACATGTAGTAATTTAGTAAATAGTAATTTAAACTCAGCTTCCAACGGTGAACCACCGAAAACGGTGCCAGAAAATAACAATGAATTTAGCGAACAGTGTAAAAATAACCAAAAACAAATACCCTTGCGGCAACCATCAGCGAAAAACTGTGATGATATTTTATTTTCTAATACTCAACAATTAGAAACTGATAAAAACCAAAGTGTAAATAGAAATTTTAGTTTAAGTAAATCGAAAAGTGAATGCAACCCATTTGAACATAGGAAAAAAGGGAAAATTATTAGATTAACTGAACGGCCTCAAGCTCAGGGTAATTTTTAATGTTTTTACTATGGTGTGACCTTACTAGCATGTTTGTAACTGAACTGAGTACAAAAGTATTTTAATTAAACCAGTATTAATCGTTTAAATAAAAAAGTATTTAATACTCACTTCTGGTTAATAACTCTGTTTTCTTTTGCATTTTAACAACACTAATACCAGCTATCCCTTAAGTTACCATCTCCATTACTAAGTGGTAATTGTGATAGTTGCTGTACCACAAGTAAATTGCATGTTGGTAGCATTTTTCTGCACGATTGATCCTTAAAAATATTTTTTTTTATGGAATGGTTGTTATGGTGGTTTTTTTTTTTTTGTCAGCCGCTGATTTTGTATTTGTTAGTTGGATTAAATTATATTTTTAATAAACCATAACATTTTAACTAAATCCATCTAACAGTATATAATTAAATTCGCGAATTTTCTGAATGTTTATTTATATTTCAGGTGCACTAGATGCTGGTAGTACCAATAGATTTACAGATAGTGGGGATCCAATGTTACCGAAACAATGGAATCGTAAAACTGATTTTGTATACGGTTTATCTGATTCGTTATATGATACAAATCAAGTAACAAAAAACAAAAATGGCAATCCTATCGCTGATTGTTACGGTGTTATTGCAAGGGAAGATTCTGCTATTTTGGCGCTAGCTGATGGTGTTAACTGGGGTAGTTATACCGACTATATAGCACTATAAACTAAAATGTACTAAACATCCAAAAAACATTAATTATTTCAGGTGAAAAAGCATGTATAGCTGCCAAATCAGCAATACACGGTTGTTTACACTACCTAAACAAAACAATATTCGACGACACATCTCTTTTCGAATTCGACAATTCAAAATCCGAAATACCACCCCAATTTTACGATAACCAAAACTCCCCAATAAACACCTCTTACATATCTCCACCAAAACCTCAAAGCACCTCCTCTAAACCATCAAAAACCAGCGACACAAACGAAAATCGCATCGCAAACACAACAGATGTGTTTGTATCTCTATTGCGTGCATTCAACTGTGCGCATAATCTAATTTTGGAAAACCAGGGTATGTTAACAACTTTAACGGTCGCTGTTGTGTTACCATTAAAATCGAGTAGTTCTCGACGGAAATCTAGTGATATCTCAACTCAGGATTTGAATTTACCACGCAGACGAGCACCGTTGGTGACGTCGTCTAGCACGCATCCTAGTAAGCCTAGGGCTAATAGTACGGCGTCGATAATTAGTGATACTAGTGTAATAAAATACGATGACTTTAAGGGCGAAAAGTATATTTGTTGTGTGTGTAATGTCGGTGATACGTTAGCCTACGTTTACTCGCCGAAATATGGAGTTAGGGAACTGACGAAGGGATCTCATGATGTGTATTTGAATCGGGATATGCGCGATGCGTTAGGTGCTCTTGGACCTGTGGATGGTGAGTTAATAATCGTGTTAAAATCATGAATTTGCTTTATAATTATTATTTTTTGAAGGTATTAATCCAGAACTGAACAATTTAACCCTATCCGTAACTACTTTGGATGCTGGCGACATTGTTATGATTGCCAGCGATGGACTCACAGACAACTATGATCCAACAGTGTGCAAGTACACTGTAAATTCTACTACCTCTGAAAATCCAAAAGGACAACGGACCAATCCAGGATCTCATGCTAGCAAAGGTACTCAATATCTGATTATATTCAGTCAAAATCTCGAACATGTTTATGTTTTTTTAATTTAGAAATGCCTTCAGTTAAACCTACTATAACACCATCAACGCGCGACCCATCGAAACCTATTCGAGAACGTCGAATATCTTCATCGGGAACAAAATCAACACCATCTAAAGTTACTCCATCTAACGTAAGTCGATTAGCACTCACACAACCCACCCCAAGTAGTAGTAGTAGTAGTAGTAGTAGCGGCTTCAAATCAGACATTACAAACACTAACAAAGAAAATAACCCGGAAAAACTCTCATACGATATTTGTGATAACCCATTAGTTGCCCAATTTATGTCTGAAAATGCTTTTGAAAATAAAGAACACGAACCATACAGACCCAAATCAGTATCTAGTCAAAAACACTCGAAACCAACCCAAAAACATACAAACTTAGCCCTAAAGCCACCGAAACGAGTAGCGTTATCCAGCTCAGAAAATAAAAATAAACATTTCAACCCGTTAGCGAAAAGCACTTCAGTGTCTGGTGTGTTTAAATCGAAAACCAGCTCAAATGTATCAGAACCTGTGAGGTATAATTTCCTCCGGTCGAAAACTAGTATAGATTTAGCGCCCCCTGTTAAAATAATTCCTAGAAATGATGAGGGGCTACCGTTTGTTACCCCTATCCAAAAATATGAGTTAACTTTGTTGTTGATTGAAGATATATTGAAAAGAGGTATTTCTGGTAAAGAAACACAGTGTAGTAATGCAAAAACGTTGTGTGAAAATTTATTAAAATATACTGTTAGTATTACGGCGGCGAAACGGCATACGTTGGAAGATGTAGATTTATATTTTGATAATAAAAATGATATTTTAGTTGAGTGTTCGTTGCGGGAGAAAAAGGTAAGGCGTAAACGTTGTTTGGAAAAGGTGCAAAATTTACCGGGTAAATTGGATCATGTCAGTGTTGTTGCCTATAATGTTGGTAACAAAATTGTTGAGTTTGGTAACTATAGCTGAGCTGTAGAAATTCTCAATTATTTTTAAGTGGCTTTTCTAAAAATTAAATTGTCGTACATTTAAATTTATATACAGAACCAAGTTCAAATAATTTTAATATTTAAGTGCAATATATATATAAAACATCTCAGTGCATTATTGTTGCAAATATGACAATAGTGACACTGTAGTGTAACAAGTGCTTGATTTAATCTATATATTTGTGTAAAGTAAACGTTCATATTTAATTTGAGCTTTCGACAAAAATATTTATTTTAATTTATGCTTTTATGTATTGTATCGTTATCAAAAAAAATGATAAAAATGATTTTATGTAAGGGAAAATCTAAATTATAGATACATATAAAATATCACACGAAATAATATAAAATGCACAAAAATTGATTAGAATTAAAAAGTTCGTTAGCTCATTGGATACTTTCAAAATGGCAAAAGTAACCATATTGGAAAGTAACTGATAATTTTAATTGTTATTGGAAATATATCCAAAGTCATAACTAAAATACAGGTATTCCTTATTATGAAATAATAAATAAAACTATAGTGCCATCAATATTTAGTTCAAATAACTACTCAGCCGTTATATGTTGCAGCAATATTCATAGAAAGCTTTTAAACGTATTTGAGCCAGTACATCGCTAAAAACAGCTTCGATGAACAATCACCCGTTGTTTCTATGGAAACAACAGGTGATTCCATTTAAAGGTGCATTTAATTTTCTAAGGATGAATATTAATTGTTTAGTATGTTTATTTTGCATCACACTTTTTGATAAATAATTAAAATCACTTTAGGACGACCGCATTATTAAATATTTAATGTACTTGTTAAATATCACATTATTAAAAATACTTTTTGTAGAGTCAATTATTTTCAGACATTAATTATATTTACAAAAATATAAAAAAATTCGTGATCTCATAAAAAAATGACTACAATTTGTTTTTAAAAGTATTATGCATGATAGTGTAAAAGAAGTCAATTTACTAAAATATATAGTACTATTCTTATAGAAATAATTTATTTTTAAAATATTAAAGCATTTATTAGGATCAGAAGTCTATGATCGTATTACATGGACTTATCTCTGATTGTAAAAGTACATATATAGACATTTCGTACAAAATATTTTGTAGTGGCATATATTTAATTATTAATTTCAATTCGTATTTGATTTAAGCAAAAATACTAATTTAAAAATGAACGGTAGCTCGATTTATTATTAAGAGCTTTAATGGCAGTAACCTAAATATATGGAAATATCTAAAAATATAACCATGATACTTTAATAATAAAACTTATTTCGCGATTGTAAAATTAAGATATATTTTGTGCCAAATGAATAAATACTCATGTCATTAATGTTCACATAATCTTATTTTTTGGGTTTTTGAGTATATTTTCGTTTGGCCATACTTTTATGATTTCTCTGTACAAATTATTTAACTATGTGTTTGTGTCATTGTTAATTTTTATTATTAATGTTTTAATTTTATTTGTAGAATTTAATAATATTTTAATATCAAAGAAACAAATAAATAAATTTAAGTCTAAATATTTATAAAACAGACATTCTTTGTGCTATTTTATAATCAAATTTGTTATGTAAATTTATATTGTCTGTGTTCGTTTATATTATTATCCAAAATTGTACTATTTTGTTAAACTAAGTAATAATAAAAAATAAATTTATGTGGCATTTTCATTTGTTATGTCTATATGCAATAATAAAGATTTAATTTTAAATCAAATAGCGTTTCAATTCTTTTCAGGATCAAATCACTTTTGTGCTGAACAAATCATTTTAAATTACAAACTTGTTCAAAATCGCGAAAATATATTTTTTTAAATACTATACCAAATATTTCTACTACTATTTAAATGGTTGCGAACTACTGGTCAACACTACATGTACATGGTATACCGACTCGCGATATATATATATATATATATACTGTAATATGTTTGTGGTACGATACGTGCTATAATGTACGCATACCAACATTAATTATAAGTGAGTATAGAGACAACGCTGTGCAGCTTTCGCTCATAAGAAAAGCATTGCCTATACCTACCACACTGTCTAAGAATGTGGAAAACAGTATAGATGTTTTTTTTTAACAACAGTGCCCGAACTTTAATTTCGTTTGAGATCACAAGTTAAGATTCACTGGCTTAAAACGAATTTCTGCTAACTTCATATTAGTGTTTGACAACTCATGGGTTTGTGTTGTGACAATACTATAAATATACAATTAATTTCTATAATCTAAAGAAATAAATCACAAGAATGGCACAAGAACCTTCTGAAACTGTGATTAGAAGTAAAAAACCATCAGGTACTTAATGTCTCAATTATTTAAATATTTCCATATTTTGCCCTACCTATAAGTTTCGTATTGATTTAAGTAAATATCATCCTATTGTCCTTTCATATTGACCTATTTAATATTTGATGATCTAATTTTATCACTCACTTATTCGTAATAAAAATATACGAGTTCCAAATCAATATTTACATTTTTTAAATCATGTTTTGTTACTCCAGGGTTAGCAAATGACTTAAATATATTTTTATAACAAGAATATATATATATATATATATATAAATACCTTATTTATAATTTGTTATAATATTTTTTTCTGATTAAAAAAAATGTTTAATATTTAGATAGCGCGTTTAAACAACAACGATTACCTGCTTGGCAGCCGATACTAACAGCTGGTACAGTACTACCTACATTTTTTGTGATTGGTATTGCATTTATACCGGTTGGTATCGGCTTATTGTATTTTTCGGATGAAGTGCGGGAGATTAGCCTCGATTATACTAATTGTACGAATCATACCATCACACATCATAACGATTATAAGGATCATGAAATTCCGTGCGCTAGGTTGATTGCAAATAGCAGTGAACCTGTTAATTGTACTTGTAGGATACCATTTGTACTAGATACGGATTTTCATGTAAATATTTAATTTTTTAAATATAACTAAATCTCTGCTGCATAAGACTTATTTTGGTATATTTAGGGTAAAGTGTATATGTATTATGGTTTATCAAACTATTATCAAAACCATAGAAGATACGTGAAATCACGTGACGATAGTCAATTATTAGGGCATTTGAGTGAAAATCCATCTTCAGATTGTATTCCGTTTGCTTACAATAATGAAACGAAGAAACCTATCGCACCGTGTGGAGCCATTGCGAATTCTCTATTTAATGGTAATGTAAATATAATTAAATATTTGAAACACGAAATACTATTTTAAGAAATGTTAATATGTTTTAATAGACGAATTACAAATTTACTCACAAAAACACTCCGCTCTGGTCCCGTTACTACGAACAGGCATCGCTTGGCCCTCCGACAAACAAATCAAATTCCGTAACCCGCCTGGTAATCTGGAGGATGCATTCAAATCTTTCTCCAAACCAATCAATTGGAAGAAACCAGTTTACGAGCTAGACAAAAATATCTCTGAGAACAACGGCTTCCAAAACGAGGATTTGATCGTTTGGATGCGAACTGCAGCGTTACCAACATTCCGGAAATTATATAGAAGAGTTGACCATAGTATGTCGGGCTACGCAGAAGGACTGACCAGAGGGAATTATACACTATATGTTCAATATTGTAAGTATACATTCTGATTTGCTGAAGAAGCGTCAATATCAGAATATTTATTAATGTTTTCAATTGTGAAGCGTATTCGGTGAGTGCGTTTGACGGCACGAAACGTATGATCCTATCAACTACGTCACTTTTAGGCGGAAAGAATCCGTTCTTAGGAATTGCGTACATTGTTGTCGGATGCGTGTGTCTACTGCTGGGTATTGCTTTGTTGTTCATTCATATCAAATGCAGTCGCAGGTAAATGATTATATTTTTATTTATTGGCCAAATGGCTCAATTTAAAACGTTTTTTTTTTTAAATTTAGTACTAGTGAAATGATAAACGTGAATCCACGTACACCTTACCAATGAATCACCGAATCCTACTTTAGTCTTAGTTAATATTAATCTTAACATTATTGAGCTTATTTACTTAAGTAACACATAAATGTGCCTGTTGATAGACGTAAGTATTGTTAGATGTGATGTAATTTAAAACAAATCTTATTATTAAAGTCATCTTTATTGAAATTTGTACTTTGTTTGTATATGGTCAATGTAAATAGAAGAATAATATATTAATTATTGAATAAACTTTAATTCGCTATAAATAAATTATGTGTGCTAACTTTTCTGTGTCCTCAAATTTGCATTAGTAGTATCTATTTTTTAATGTGTGATAATAAAAATAACATTTATTATAAATGAAGCGTTTACTTGAAAATGAATATAATTGTAAATTTGCCTTATAACAATCCAAAACGATTTAATTTATCCGGAAATAAAAGCACTGCAATTTCTTCTCTATTTGTATTCGGAAGAGTAGGGATGCACTATAATAATACTGCATTTACTAAGATCAGCTTAGTTGTCTAATAAAACTGACTAACAATGTATAAGCAAGTAATTTTATTTATTTGCTGTTTGTTCGGGCAATCAAAAGCTCATGAATGTGTTAACGAATCGTTAATCCTGTGGAGATCTTTAGATATTTGGAATGTGGTAGATCTTTATGAAAAATGGTACTCGCACCCTGTTAAAGAGCTGTCCCAACCGTGTCGTATCGAATACGGTATTTTTTTGGAGGGACTTTCAAATGGATCCGTATGGGCAATCAAAAGTAAGTTTTTTTCATCATTAGTTATAATGTGCATTTCATATATATTTATTTCATTTATTCTAAACATATATAACTTAAAAAGGGGCTTAATCTTGAAAATAATAATTATGCAATTAGCCTATAGAATGTCGATATGCGTATAACAATTACACAGCAAACATTACGAAATGATCACTACAAGAACTGCTTCAGGCTATTGTTTACCTAAATTAGCTATTTTATTTTTGCTTTATTGATAAACCATCAATATTGAAAATCTGAGACAGTATTAGAAGATAATTTACTTGTACCGAGCATTTGAATTAAATAAATATAGCAAACAACTAAAATTCTTGAATATTAAAACAAAACTTATTTAAATGAATCCTACAATTTCCTGATTTGATTTATTAAATATTTGTGCGTGTAGTGAAATTAATAATAATTGAAAACTGCATAACTACTATATTAGGCGTGACAAGTTAAAATAAATTAAATGTAATGCAAGTATACTTAATTATAAGTAATTTCCCTCGTCTAGGTTTAAGTTAATAGGCAAAATTCTTTGCGGAAGTGCATACTGCATAATAATATAATCAACATATTTTAATTTCGTACGCAATTATTATGATTGATCGGTGTATCGGAAGTTAACTGTTGAATGAGTTGCTTTTCATTTCGTTTAATATCTATAGATACAGTTTTTCTTCCAGTTTATTAACAAATAGACATACAACTAAAATGTGATATGTTTTATAGTGTTGGACTCAAATGGACATTACAGCGGCGGTTTATTTTGGGGGAATGAATTTTGGTTAGGCTCCCAAAGTTTATGCCAAACTTTAGAAGATACTCGTTTCAATAAAATACCAACAATACATTTAGAAATGGGATATGAACGGCGTACATCCGAAAACCGGATAGTATCTGAAAGGGATCCTTTAGACATTTATTCGGTTCCTCCATTTTCGATAGGATTTTCAGTGGCAACAATTAATGTGAAATTTAATTCAATTTGTCAACTAACTAATGCTACAGTAAGCATGTTTTTTTACACTAAATTATTAAATTAATAATTTCAAATATTACTACAAGGCATATCCGTTAATTGTTAATGTACTTTTCAAGGATTAATAACTCATTGTAAAGTATTATTTATTTGCATCACCTACTCTAAAAGCTGGTTAGATAAATATAATACAACACTATACGATTTCTCTTATTATTTAATATGTCTATACACATTTTATAAATAATTAATCATATACACATGGCGTATTTATCAAAACGTCTGGACGATAGTGAAATCGGATTTTTTTTTAAATTGAACACACGGATATGTAAATGCTCAACACTATAAAAAGTAAATAATTTACCGCATGCACTGTCTAATTCATATTCTCTTGATCTTATATGCGTAACAGGCTACTCGGAATAGCTTGACAACAACTATTCGGAGTAGCCTTATATGTATATAATTTCTAGGAACCTGTAGTTAATGTTGGGTTATGCCTACCGCGTTCTTGTAAAGCACCTGACATACAAACATTACTAGAATGGGCCACGGATACTGTAATAAAATCCCCGAAAATTCGCGTTCTAAATGATGAGTTTTACTCAATGTGGGATGATTCTAGATTTTATATTTTAAGGTTTGTATTTAATGTAATTATATACACATATATAAATACATTAATGTTTTATTTATTGTAGTTTTTTGTTCATTATTGTAACATTATTGATGATAACTGGGACGGCTTTAGAAATATATCTTGAGGATAAAAAGACTAATAATGCGTGGTTAAGGATAATAAATTGTTTTTCTGTGATTGGGAATGTACGTAGTATTTTTTCTATGCAAGTTGGCGAAGACACACTAAGCCCTATTCATGGATTAAAGTTTATTTCGATGATTTGGGTCATTTTAGTACATACATGTTTAATGACTTTTCATGTTGCAGGTAAGCAATTAAATTAAGATTTATAGATAAACAAATTAAAATAGTATTAGTTGTTTTTAGCAAATAAAAAATATAGAGATGGAGCCGAGTCAGAACTGTTATACCAAACAATAAGCAATGGTACATTTGCAGTAGATACATTTTTTACTTTAAGGTATTTTAGCTCATAATAATATTAAATAAAATATTGATTATTTTTATTAAATTTTAGTGGAGTTTTAGTATCATTTCTATTTTTTCGAACGGTTTCAAAATATGCTGTGAACAAATTGACAGGCTTTGATGGACATTTGGGCAAATTAATATTATATATTAGTATGTTAGTGTATCGGATAATTCGATTATCGCTACCTTATTTAGTCATAGTCGTGATTACGGGCTTTTTAATGGAGTTAAACGTTCATAATGCTCCACTTCATGTACCAAGTGGGGATCATATAAATTGCGCACAATATTGGTGGAGAAATGCATTGTTTATCAATACGTTTTATCCAGTTGGAGAAATGGTAATATTTATTCTATTTTATTATAAAATGTACTTTCTGATTTTTAATTTCAGTGTATGATTTGGAGTTGGTATTTAGCGAACGATACTCAATTCTACATTTTAGGAATTCCTTTATTACTAGTTGCATTAAATCATCGTAAAGTTACATTATTCCTAGGAATGTTACTATTGGTAACATCATGGATCACAACAGCATTAATTAGTATCCAAACTGACCACACAATTGATGTTAGAGACCCATTCGCAAATTATGATAACCTGTACGACAAACCCTGGACTAGGGTTGGGCCATATCTTATAGGAATGACTGCAGGTGAATACCACCAAGATATACGTACATATAACTTAATTCTAACGTAATTCTGAATAGGTTGGCTACTCTATCGATTGAAGTGCAAATTGAAGCTTAGTAAAGCTGTGAATTATTCTATATGGATCTGTTCTTTATCAGCGTTGGTTTTTGTTATTTATAGCCCAATTTACATGCCAAAAAATCTACTTTTTGGGGCATTATACACTACTTTATCTCACAGTGTTTGGTCACTGGCTGTTTCTTGGGTAGTAATTGGATGTGTTACAGGAAATGGTACTTTGATAAACCAACTATTATCATGGAGGTACTGTTAATATATATATATATATATATAAATATATTCTTTGCTAGGTAATTAGCAAATTTAAAGACAAATAAAGAAATGAGGCCTTATGGCTCATATTTGCTATATTATACTCATGTTTGAAAGCAAATCAAAGTAATGTTTGATTTACTATAGATAAGTTAGCTACTTTATACGGCAAAATATGAATTCTCAACGGCAACAATACAAAATTATTCAAAAACTAACTTACTTTATCCCATAAAAAAACGGCACAAAAACACATGCACACTAAAGGAAAGGCTAACTTCAACTAACTATATAAACCGGCCAAAACATGTTATAACATAATATCTCACTACAATTAGGACCAAGTTACGTATTAACAGGAGAATTACTTCTGATACGTAAGCTACATGGGAATAACAGGCAAAGTGATTTAAAATAATAAACATAAAAACAACAATAAATAATCCATGCAAAAAACAATTTATATATATATATATATATATATATATATATATATATATATATATTAAATAATAATTTCAGATATATGTACCCTTTGAGTCGTGTATCTTATTGTGCCTATCTAGTCCATCCATTGGTCATTCGAGAAGTACTTCTAAGCTCAGACAGTCCATTCCATTTAAGTGTAGAAATAATGGTATATTATACTTAGTCAGTAAATATTTATTCACATATGTATGTAACGGTTCTATTATGTTTTACGAGCCTGATACCTTGCCGAAATGTGTGACTAAATGTTGACTGGTTACCTAAAAATATAAATAAATTACCTTTTTTATAGAATTAATATTTTGTTTTAGTCTGTGTTATATTTTGGACTATTGTTTTTATCTTTGGTATTTGCTGGTGTTTTATCGCTAGCTTTTGAAGCTCCGATGGTGGCCTTATTACGATTGGCCCATCCAATGAGAAGAGCGAATTAATAATTTATTATATTAGAATGTGTTTAAATTTCTTTATGAATTATTATGATGTATTATTTTTGTGATTTTTATATATATATATTATAAAAAACAAATCTTTATTTGATGATATTTCTGCCTATCTGCTTGTATGTGAAAGTATTTAATTATAAAGAGCTAAGGGCTACAAATTTAAATGCGGCCCTGAAAACTGTCTTGTGACGTCAATTAGTTGTCATAATGACGTCACTATATATATATATATTTTAATAAGTACTGAATTTATTTAAAATTTATGTTATATATTGCAAAAATATTTGTTTAGATACAATTTTAGAATACAAAAAAAAAAAATGTTTATTATTTTTATGGTTATGTCCCACTGCTACTGGAGCTCGTAATTTCGAGTTTAAGGTTAAAATTTCAAAATTTGCTCAAAGTATCAATGAACAACATTAATATGGAACCAGACAAAACCGACTTATCTAACGAACAATGGAACTCAATACTGCGACATTTTATCGGCAACAATTACCGATATCGCGACAATATAATAATCCCAAAAAATCTCGGACCAGTTGTGATTAAAACCAATGAAGAGAAAATGGTTGAAGCCGTTTTCGAAAGTTGCCCATTTAAATCAGTGATGAGCTGTGTTATTGGTGTGATACCCAAGCAATTTATGTTTGATTTCAGTGTAAAACAAAATTGCTTGCAGGTTATGGTTTGGGAGCTGTGATTGGGTTATTTTCTTCAAGTATAGGCCCTCAATCAGTTGCAGTTACTGAAACACAAACGGCTAGAGAAGTATTGAAGGATATGAAAAATACTACGCTGAGTTACGCGAAGAACTTCGCGGTCATCGGCTTAGTTTTTTCAGCAGTCGAATGTACGATTGAATCGCAAAGGGGTAAGAGCGACTGGAAGAATGGTACGTACGCGGGTGGTGTTACAGGAGGATTGATTGGTTTAAGAGGTATGCTATTATAATTTTTAATATATGAGACACATGTTTAATTAGAGAACTAAGAACATAATGTTTGTTTTCAGCTGGTGTGAAAGCTGGAATTTTTGGAGCTGCTGGATTTGCAGCATTTTCAACACTTATAGATTATTATATGCATTCGAGATTTTAATCAATTTAGTTATAAGTAGTTTGTAATTTTGTTTTGTTTCAATAAACGTATAAAACTTGCTACAGTTTGCTTTCTTAGCGCAATTGTATCAATTACTTTTACTTGTTAAATTTGTAAATTATTTGCAGTGAACAGATTTATTATAGAAATGTGTCTTTAAACTCAAAGGGCACAAATATATAATTTTAAAAAGCTTTTTATTTTTAAAGAATAAGTACAATATATAATTGTCATGGTATACTGATTATAAACTCAATTAATAGCAAATTAATAAAAAAATTAACTAAAACCAATAGTTGGCACAATATATGTTCCTACATTTCTCTGAATATCTTTTATTACAAATGTAAAAATAAGAGGAATGATATATTTACATTATTAATAGAAATTTTAGTTTGTTCGGACACTGTAAAAATTCTAACACATTTACTAGCGATGAGTACAAACTATGGTGTGTGTAAATTTAAATTAATTACAGTCCTACACTTTATAGGAACACGACTTAAGAATTTTATAAAAGTTTTAGGCAATTTTTTAAATACTATTAGAGATCCTCAATATCAATATTTGAACAATTAATAAACGCTTCTCAGGTCAAATATTACAAGGAAGTTTGGAATTGTAAATTGAAATAAAATTTTGTATTTTAAGTACAGATTTTATAAAAATAGCCAATTTATAATAAATAATATCGTTTTAGCTGTATACTACGCTAATATGACGAAAGAAAATCATATTTATAAATAAATAGCAACAGATTTTGCTATAAACTTAAAAACATATTTTTGAACTGAATAAACTTATAGTTTAATCATTCAAGAAAATAGATTTGATTTGAATGTAATTTAAAATTATAATAGCGTAAATACACAACTATGTCAATCAATCAATCGATTTTGTCGTAAATTTATTGTTAAAAATAATAAAATATATTCATAAGCGATAATAGCTATATAAAAATATATTTTTTAAAATAAGTTTTACCTTTCCGATTTATATACAGGATGCTTCATTTATATTGCGATATTTTTAAATTATTTCTATCAAGAATTATTAATATTATTATAAATATGGGCACAATCTTAAATCGTTGTTTTCACAAACGCATGGCACGCACTAATCATTATAGGATTATTACATATTAAAATTGGAGGAAGAGAATTCCATAGGATGTGGTTATTTTGAAATCACGTACAAAATAACATACTTAAAATAATAAATTAAGTACTGGTACGAAAGTCTTTAATTATTTCTAAAAATAATTAGGTCAAATTAAAAAAAAAAATACTACTTGCAAATGTTCGAACTTAAAAATAATAAAACATCCTGTACATAAACCAAAAGTAATCAAATCAATAATTATCCTTTTATTTATACTTACATAATCCTACGAGCAAATATAATATTACTATTAAAACTCTTTTTTTTATATATCGCACATTTATCCTCGTTTCTGAATCTTTATCGGGTCGTTTCATGGCACTTTTCTTATTAGTGATATGCGTATTCAGTCAGTGATACTGTTAGTGCTGTTGTTGTATCTGAGCCTGCATGGCTGCTAACATTTCTTGCATTCGTTTCAGCTCAGCCTCTTTCTCTTGAAGCATCCGGTCTTTTTCGGTAAAGCCACTGTTTTTATCTTCTAATGTTCTGCTTTTGCGCGGAAATATAAAAATAAAGATTAAGTCGAGATGACGAATGCAACAATCTATTTGTTTAAAGTGCTATATATATATATATATATATATATATATATATATATATATATATATATATATATTAATTTGATAAAGAACATTTAAAAAACAATGTTGAACTCTTCCGAATATATTATTACTAGAGAGTGTTTTCGTTTTTAATAGAAGATACGAAATAAGCTATAAGAGACGCAATTAATTTCTATAGCACTGTATGTAATATATTTTACTTTCGCTTTCATAACGCACAAAAAGACCAACTTATAAATAAATAAAAACCCAATGAATAACACATGAACATAAACAAGAAAACACCAAAAGTAAGAGGTGCATTTTACAACATGCAGTGCTGGTATCTAGAAGAATGTCCATTTCCAACCAAATTAAGTAACAAAGCCTCAACGAAATGACCCATTGAAACCGAAATAAAACATGTTAAAAACAAATAACAAGAAAACGCAAAATTGCTACTCACTACTTCACTACAAAAAGAACAACAAATATGAGTACGACAACAAATGAATAATAAACACTGCATTGCATGTAAATTTTATTTAAACTCACGTGGTACGTTTGGGGACCGGTGCAGGTGCACCTTTTGCTAACCTTTCTGATCTGTAGTTTTCATAGTGTACTTCCTGTGTTACTTCTTGCAGATCCTGCATATGTGTACTGAAACATAAATAGAATATCCTCAGTACCCTGCTTTTTGCGCTGAAGTTTTTTTCTATACGAATCAAATACAATAAATAAATTACATAAGCATAGTTCTTAATTTGATAAAATCACAGTGTTCAGGATTTTCAACTTCGACCACGCCCCATGGATACAAACGACCTCTAACTTTTCGACCTCGAACCTCCAGTAGTGTATTCGCACCACATACTGCAAATGGTACCGCTTGCTTCAACTGACGAACCTAATTTGAGCAACCATAATAAATACATATATGTTCAATATGTATTGAAAATTTGCAATAAATAAACATATATATATATATAGTACTTGTTCTTTATATTCTTCATCTTCATCCGAATCACATTCAGGCAGTGGGTATATTTTAATACCATTCGCAGCAATTTCATCTAAAACGCGTTGTTTTAAACGCTGCACTTCCTTTTTCGTTAACACATCTGCTTTGGCAATAACTGGCACAATATTCACCTACAATGAATTTCAAATTTTAATTGTATTAAAATTTGAAATTTGGTTGTCCCAAATTTATTTTAATAATACATATACAATTTATGACGTTACAACTAATATATGAACACTTAGGCAGTGTCGCCCAGGGTACAATGTAGAAAACATTAGATATAATTTCTTTGTTTCGCTATGAGGAGGATATCAATGCACACTTTTAAACAATTATATATTTGCTTATATAGAAATATAAATAATAAAATCAAACTAGAACTGATATAGTCTAAGCGTGATAAGAAACTTAGATAATCACAATTTTCGGTTGTCATTACAAAAATACATTTGGTTATCACCAGAAAAACAATTATATTTAGATAAAAATCTTGTGATTTCTTATTTATTTGCTCAAATTCGTTTAAACTCACCTTATGATGTAATTGTTTCATAAATTCAATATCTAAAGGTTTCAACCCATGACCAAACGGCGAAATAAAATAAAAGCAACAATGAATTCTATTATCAACAATGTTCCTCCTATTTAACCCAGATTCGTCGCGTAAAAACCGTTCGAATTGCTCATCAATGTATCGCAAAATCGACGTGAAACTATCTGTGTTATCGATAGCGTCTCCATAACCAGGAGTATCTACGACAGTCAGTCTTAATTTGACGCCTCGTTCTTCGATTTCGACCGTAGACGCGTCCAGTTTAACCGTTTGGGTCGCCTTTTCCGTACAGTCGGGGATTATTCGTTCCGGGTATAAATCGGTTAAAAAAAGCGAATTTACTAATGTCGATTTGCCTAAACCACTCTCCCCTACAACCATTAACGTAAATTCAAAACCTTTTTTAACCGATTTTCGGTGTACTTGATTTGGTAAATTGGCAAAGCCTACGTAACCTGGAGTTTCCAAACTAGAAAACTAATTTATACATTTTAAGTTAGTTCTAACATATTTTTAAATTTTTCCTCGAATTTATTTGATCACAATCATAGACAAGTCCAGCAGTAAAATTGCGTTTATAGCGTAATTTAATATTTAATCAAACTTCCGCTTCAACTTTACATACGTTAAACAATGAAATAATTTCGTTGTTTATAACAAATGAAGTACTTACATTTTTAATTGAATCACTAGACATGTTGAATGCCTTTTCGTTTAGTTTTGGTCAAAATGTAATAGATAAATTCGTTGTAAAATGATGAGATTTCAAACATAAATATTTGACAGATTTTGTTTACAAGTTTTTATTTCAGATTTGAGGCGTGGTTTAAATATGATTGTTTTCATGACAAAAGAAGAACAAGAGACCACATTTCTATCAAGCATAAACGTTTCGTAGCGTTCACATTCATGAAGCCACCAAACATATTCAATGCAACGTTGTGTATATGTCAGAGAGTTGTAGTTATTTTGGCGGCAAAACTATATTGCGTAAACTACGCAAATTATGATGTATTTTATTTTAATTGCTAAATGTATTGTTCTAGATTGAATAACATTTATTATGTATCATTAAAACAGGTCCTTCGATCTATTTTTCCCAATAATATTAGCTAAAACACATTCTTAATAGATGTTACATAAAGATATATTAATTCCTGATAAATTTGGCAATTATAAATAATCTAATCCTGTTAAAAATAAATTTATAACTTCCTATGCTAAATAATAATAATATAATCAAAGAGCTTTAATTCAAATAGTAAATAATTAAACGATTATAAAGTAAAGGAATGAATATAATTTAGTAAATGTATAACAAAGAAATGTATATTACCCATAAAATGATAACGATAAATAAATTTAATGATTAGATATGAAACTGTTCATATGTAGAAAACGTATGTCGTAGAGCTTACGTACAGTGTATGATATATGTTTTGTTCCGTACAAAGGTACGAACTCGAACTTGCTAGTTAAGAATATCTCAACAAAAATCAGGTAAATAGATATTATATTTAGTAACATTTCACTTAAACCATATGTATTTTAAAATCGAAATAATTCACGTGAAATACAACGTTTATGAGCCGCAAATAATGTATTTTATTCACTTTAAAGTCTTGAGTTCGATGTTATTAGTTAGCTACAATGGCGTCGAACCCAGGACTCCTAGCTCAGCAAATATTCGAATACTTGCATAATATTGTTGATGAAACATGTTACGCTGATTCAGTTAATGGTTTTATTGCATATTTAGATGAAATTTTTGATTTTACTACTTATTTTTTTTCGGTAAAAACTTAGGCGGGCTTTTAAATTTAAATTCGGATATATTTGGAGTCAAAACAATGCCCTTGACATTATTAAATTAAAATCAAGGTTAATAATGTATAATATTTCTAGTTTTTTATTGCTTTTATTATATCTAGATAAATCAGCAAAAAATATATCTGATTTATGGAATTTATTTTATTTTTCGAATCTACCAATGAAAATATTCGAGCGCGTTATAATTTTAAATTAATTGTCGTATTACAAATATTGTTAAGTTCAGCGCGAAAATAAATAAAAGCGAAATAAACAACACTGCATTGTTATTACTTATTTTATTGAATACTAAACTTTTTAATTTATAGAAATGGAAGACGATCCAGTAGTAGTATCCGAAAAAATATTATTAAACAAAGTTCCTATACAAAATCGTTTAAAACTCGAAATGAAAAAATCGCTAAAAATCCGCAAAACTGTAACAGAAAGTGAAACATATTCCAAAAATGCGCAACACGATGCTGTGGAATCATTACGTGAACCAAAATCGAAAATAACCATAGTAGAAAGAGCCCTGGGCAAATTTAATACCGAAAGAGATGAAAACGCAGCCAAAACCTCTTTTAATCATTCTCTTTGCGAAGGACCACCGTTCGTTTGCAAACTATGCCATAGTTGGTTTTCAGTTGGTACAAAACTAGAATTACATTATATCGTAAATCACGATTTATATCATTGCGAAATTTGTTCATGTCTATTCGAATCTTCAGACGAAAAACTCGATCATATCGCACAATTCCATCGAAATATATTTTGCGAAATATGCCAAAAACAAATCGACACAAGAACAGCGTTACTATCACATTACGAAAGCGAACACAACTGTAAAGCGTGTTCGTTTTGTGGATTTTTATTGCAACCGAAACAAATGTATTCTTCGCATTTGTTAAAAAAACATTTTATTTGCCAGAAATTTATTGAGGAACCAATTGTAATTGCTAAAAAACGCGAAGCCGAAATCGATTATTTTTGTAGCTTGTGCAATAAAAATCGCGAAATTGATATGTTTTATGGGCACATGCATTCATACCATAAAATCCATAATACATCTCTTTTAAATTTGGTACAACATAAGCTTAATTTCAAAATAAATGGGGCGAAAATCGACGTGAAGAAAACTCAAAAAAATGGTAATTTATCCAGAAATACGAAAAACAAATGTAATAGTTGCCAAATAAAATACACTAAAAAAATACCGGGTAGTTTTCATTATGTTTATTGTCAAGGGAAATTGTTATGTAAACATTGCGATAAAAAATTCGATTCATCTGAATTATGCGAAATCCATCTCCAAAGTATGCATTCAAAATTTATTTGTACATTAGGTTGCGAAAAACTAATTTATAACACCGAAACCACCCTCTCTAAACATTACAACGATTTCCATGATATAATCTCGTGTAGATATTGCGATGTATTCATTTCGTTAAACAACGATAAATTCAATACACATTTATCAGAGTTTCATAATTACAAAGCAAATATAATGAAAAATTTCACGGATTCCTTATTTGAAGTCACAGAAAATGACAAAAATAACAACATAGTTATCTGTTGTCTTTGCGACGAAAACATAACTCTACTGATTAAATCTGTAAACGAAATTTTCGCCCATTTTCATCAAATACATTCTGTATCATTGAAAAGAATTAATCAATTAATAACACAGAAACCTGTGTTGGAAGAATATGATGAATTTTACCGGGAAATAAACGATGAGATAAAAACAGACTTGAGTGATGAAGTACAAATTGAAAACGAGCAAAAACTCCAAGAAGTGCAACTAGATAATTTAGAAGTACATTTAAATTATTTAGATTCAGAATTTACGCAAGATATTGACCCTCAACAAATTGAAGTCCTCTATAATTATTATACAGATGAAGTAAATGACGGAAGACACACATGCGAATTCTGCAATGATGAATTTGTTGTTGTATCTGATTTGATGCACCATTTAAAAGATTCGCATCGGGTGAAATCAAAGTTGAAAGAGACGAAATGTGAAAAATGTAAAGAAATATTTTTTAATGAGATCACATTTATGGAACATGTTGACACACATGAAAAAACAAATTATATGAAATTGTACAATTGTAGCTGTGATAATAATAATAAAGTTATATGTAGCTTAGCGTATAGACATATTTTACAAACACATTCGCGAGAATTGCATAAATACGATGTACAAACATTAGGGCTGAAATGTCGATATTGCGAAGTGCGATATTGGGAGCGAATTGTATTGAACGACCATGAAATTGAGATGCATTTTGAGAAAAACTCTAACGATTTTCTTAAGTGCTTCAAGTGTCTTACAGTATTTAGTAGCCAGGTGAGACAAGATTAAAATATTGTTTTTTAATTTATTTAAATTGACTATACAATTCTATTTATTTTATAACAATATTTCTAAGGGACACATTACCATGATTAAACATATTTGTAACAATTGGAATATTTTTAGAATTGCCTTAGTGAACACACCAAAAAATGTCACCAAGCCCCCTTTACACAACTCACCTATAAATGTCTTCAATGCACAGTAGCTTTTCCAAACATCGAATTAATTAGGAAACACTTTCATTCGGAGCATCCCGAATTGAAAGTATACGTGTGTCCAGTGCCAGATTGCCATAAAACTGTTCTACGGATAAAATCGCTCAAGAATCATCTTCGTGTGCCGCACACAACCAAAAAGAAACCAAACAAATCCGAATCATGCGAGATCTGCGGAAAAGTATCGAAAAATCAACGATCTGCTACGATACATATGCTAATGAAACATCGGCGAGAAAAAGCTGGATTCCAATGCAGATTGTGTCGGGATCGATTCCCTACGATAGAACTACGGTAAGTTGTAGATATTTTAAATAGCTTTAGTGCTTATTTTTTTTTATTAAATTTCAGCAAACTGCATTATGCCACAAAACATTCCGGAGAATTGGCGTACTCGTGTTTATTGTGTGGCAAAGGATTTTTAAGCAAATCCGGCTTGTATGGCCACAAAAAAACCCACCAAAAGCACGAATTTTACGTGTGTGAATATTGCAACAAACAATTTATTGTATGTATGTTGTATGTAAATGAAAATGAAAATAGTAATTTAGGTGTGTTTTAAAGCGTAAAGACTCATATAATGAACACTTGTTGATACATATTGGGCCAAGGCACCAGTGTCCACATTGTCAGAAAACATTTACACAACGTTCGAATCTAACACGCCATGTTCGGATTCACACCGGGCAAAAACCGTACTCGTGCAGTTATTGCGAAAAGAAATTCAGCGACCAGGGATCTTGCAGGTAGGATTTTTATTTCAGTCTATACGCAACTACATTCATTAATAATAAATAAACAGGTGCGATAAACGTTTATAAATAATTTCTAGATCTCACGAACGAGTGCATACGAAAGCTGAACATTGTGAATGTTCGTATTGCGGGAAAAAGTTCAGTAAATGGCAAAAATTAAAATACCATATAAAATTCCATACAGGCGAAGGTAAATATTAGAATTACAAGCCTAAATAACCGAATAAAACATTTTTATTGTAGGTTTGGTTGATTGTGAAGTATGCGGCAAACAATTTTCAAACTCATACTCATTAGGGGAACATAGAAAAATACATAATCAACAAACGTTGGTCATGTGCAATTGTGGACGAGGCTTTAGTAGCGAAAAGTATTTACAAAGACACATGATAAATGTGCACGGAGACCCACAAAACACCACCAAATATTTATGTCCAATTTGTTATAAACCATTACTGCATAAATCATCATATTTAAGTCATATTATGACGCATGCCAATGTTAAACATATAAAGGTAAGTAACAAAAACACTTAACTAATTTAGACTATTATTTAAACATTTCTTACAAATTCCAAGTGCACTTTATGCGACAAAGAATATCAAACTCGACGCACCGTTCGTAAACATCTGATAGAACAACACAATCTAACATCTTCCAGTGACTTGAGCACTTATTTCAAGGAGTTAACACCACAAGAAGTTGGTTTAAACGTACCACCAGCTTCTGAAATGGCAACTGTAAACTGTAATGATTTGCTAGACGATGCAAATGTATTACGAATTAATATTTCACAACTACAACCACTAGAGAAATCTGTCGAAGTAACTGAGGCGATTAACACATCGTTAGATAATGACGCTAACATCAAAGTGGAAGTTGTAAGCGACGAAGATGATAGTTCGTTGATAAATAGGGCGAAAAGGAAAGAGAAAACGCCGGTTAAATATAGTTTAAAGAAATGGAAGAAACAAGTGATTATAAATGATTTTCAAACGTCTAGCGATGAAAGTGAGTAAATTATTGTTAAAATGTTGTAATCACCGTTTAATCGTTTTGATTAATTAGTTAATATCTTTAAAAGTTATATTTATTATTTAAATTAAAATTTGCAATTAGGTTTATGATAAACTAAACTATATATACCTTATGTACAAAAAAAAAATAGCAATACAATTATAAAATAGTATTATATATATATATATATATATATATATATATATATATATATATATATATATATATATATATATATATATATATAATTTAAATAAATTATATAAACCGCCTATAATTAAAATTAACGTATTTATAAAAAAATATATTACTCCTGTTCAATCTAAAAGTTATAAATATTTATATATTATAATAAAATATACTATATTGTTATTAATATATTAATAATAAATAAGATGTATTTTCAAATGAATAAAATTATTTTCTTAAATGTTGTTAAATATATTAAAAAGGATTTTTCGAATAGGAAGTTAAATAAATTCGAAACTAGTTCTGAAAGAGTGCAGATTGCGAGCGCGCTATACTGAGGACTAGATGTTAAAAATAGTACCATTCTTTGCGCCATCGACACCGTTTCTTTACCACTGTGCTCAACCTGGCACTCCTACTTATAGTATACAAGTTTACCTGTATACCCCACCGATTTACCTGTCTTTTTGAGCCGCGCTTCAGCGGTCAGTTGCCGTAAACACACAACAAGAATAACACTGTGTCGCATGTGTGTTAGTGAACGTTTTTTTACAGTTGCCAAAAAAACAATTAGACAATAATAAACAAAATATAGCAATTACTAAACGTAAAATCAACCTAACAACTGAGTTCAATTAAAACGCAAACGCAAACAAAAATCGATTGTGGATCGTGTTCGTTGATATTTAATTATTTGGTGTGTTCTTCTAAAACTTGTGAATTATAACTCTTAAGGATTGAATTTGTTTAAGTTTTAGGTAAGTTTTAGCTAACTTAATTCTAATTTATATCTATATGTATTAAAATTACAGTGGAACTTACAGAAAACTGTACAGTTTCTATATAAGGCTTATTTTTAAATTATAGTTTTTTTTTGCGTAAGTTTATCCACATTTGTAAAATACAATAATAATTATAAATGACTTTTAAACTATATAGTAAGAAGATAATTCAATATTAGAAATTGAACAAAAAATAATTGATGTTTAGGGTATTCTATAAAAATAAATTCAATGCAATAATTATATGGTCTAACGCAGAAATTATATGTAATATAAAAATGAAGATATTCATTTGTAGAAAGTAATTTTATAATCTCTCCTTACGTATATTAATTTTTTATTAGCGAAAATTTGGTAATATTAGTATAAATATTAGATAGAATCATTAAATAATAATAATTATTTTGAAAGTGAATGTTTGAATTTTTATTCTATTCATTAAAATATAAATAATAAATAAGGAAGTGTTTTTTGCCCAAGAGTTATTATTGGGTGCGGGTGATTTTAAATCTATAAGTACTACAGGTCTATAAAATAATTAATAACAATATAGTTGTTGATTTGAAGTTAACACAGAGCTCTGGCGGTAGAAATTGAGAACTAAGGTATGAAGGCAGTAAACAAAAAAACATTTACCGATTCTATTATTTCGAAAGAAGAAATTAAACAGTGGAATATTTCTATAAATAATGCGGAAATAATAAAATATTATAAACATATAATTAACAACAACTAACTATAAAGTAACAATAAAAAGGAATAGTAGTTCTCATGACATTTTTCAATTATAAAATATTACGAAATGAAATTTAGGAATGTTTATAACCATTAAGTTGGTAATATTACATCAAAAGTAACCGTAACAGGTTTCATTTAACCAGACTCCCGAAGAATTAATTAAACAAAATTGATATATTGTGTCCATGTTCACACATTCATTTTTTTAAAATTATTAACAAAAGTTTGTCAACAACTATTTAAAATGTAACATTTGTTTTAGAAGTCGCAACTATTTTTATATCATTATGAGAACGAATTTATTATTCTATGTGAATATTACTAAACCCTTACTGCTTCACAGGTTTATGTTGAAATCTATGCTGAATTATTTTAAATAAATGGGGTCGTACTCTAAATATATATATATATATATATATATATATATATATATTTATATATATATATATATATATATATATATATATATATATATATATATATATATTCGTTCATATTTCTATTTAATTTATTATTATGTATTGTTAGAATATACAAAATTGAAAAACAGTTATTAATAATTTAATAAATAAATGAAATAAATTATATTTAATCTAGAAATTTAATTAGATATTAAGAATCAATTAAATTTAGTGTATAGAACAGAATATAAATTAGCAGTGCGAAAGAAAGAAAAAGTACTGAATGACAATGAGGCTGTGTAAGCAGTAATAAATTTTCAATCACATTCCAATAGTTTAGACACTGTTAAAAATGTATGTTTGAACTCTGTCGAGACAATGGAGTACGTAGAGTAATTCGAGGACGTTGGCATACCAAAAAAATCAGAAAACGTTTACCAGAGAAGTTCACTTTCAAATTTTTTCCCCGTCTCTCTAAATTGTCTGATTGTGAGATCTCTCTCGACGACTATCGATCCCATAAGCGTAGCTACATACCTTTTTAAAAGGATACCTACTCATACTTTCTTACTTATTCACCATTACCCATTCCGCGATTCAAATTACAAATGCTTAATTATTGCGAGTAAGGAATAATTTATTCGGTATAAAGCGGATATGTTTAGAAGCAATTGTCGACCACTAATTGAAAAACTAGTGAAGTGTCGTCATGAGAATTTATAGCATAGATCAATCGATAAAAATGAAAAATCGCCGCTAATGTGCGATTTCGAATTTAATACAAGCAGTTGAACTTGCTTCCGAAATATTTTCTCTTACCGATCATGGTTGGTTTATAATTAAAAACTTGCGAAAACAAACAGGAAATCAGTGCAAAACAAGTTTTTGATTTTTCTTTTCTTATATAGCTACAATATTTTCTGAGCGAAACAGAATAGATTTATTTGTTTAAATTACCACTATAAGAAAGTTATGCGAATATCTATATTGGCGTAGCCAATACTTGTTTAGTTCTCAAATTAATATAGTGTGCTAAAAAAAAAACGCATAATCATGCATATATCAAAGTAGGTTGTATAATAACAATATTAAATTGTATTTAATAAAATAATAATTATAGAGGAAAAAATAATGTTTGACTCATAAAATCTTCATTAGATTTAAAGTAGGCATGAAGAAGAAGCATTATATGATGATATGCATTACTTGAGTTTGATCTAGTTCTCTATGGGGTAAATACCTGCATTTTCTCTACTTCCGGTTTAAATAATAAAAAATTCACATGCATCGTTGTTGTACTCTGATTATACACAATATGATGATTCGACTTGAAATTTCAACAAATAACATGTCATAATTGAAACGCTAACGGTTATTGCGCCATTGCGCTGCTTTTTTGTTCAATTGTTCACAAAACAAATATATATGCGGCATAGTTTTAAATAGAAGTTCAACAATTTCGAAAATCATTGTTCATTTCATATTGTTCCTAAAATAATAATATATTCATCAACATATTTCACAGTTACAAATTTTAAACTATAACAAACTAACCAATAATGTATCGTTCAAGATAAAAAAGAGAATAAATCATACTATTGTCAGCATTCCAAGTAAAAGTTACACTGACAAATATTTCACATGATACGACTTAAAAATGCGTCCCTTTCAAACCAAAAATAGCAATAACCTCTTCTTCCGCAATGCTATTACTGATGATGACAGCAAAAGAAAGTCACTTTTTTTTCCCTGCAAATTATTTACAAATACACACATGACACGTACACGCATGCGTGCGCGCACGCGTTCATATATGCCAAAAAATAATGCATGTAGTAGTAGTAAGGATAAAATATTTTCGGATGCAGTCAGTTTGGTTATTGATGAATATTGCAATTGGAAAAGAGAAAGGTATATACATCATGGAAGGATGATGAGAAGATGAGCAGTGAATTGTTTGAATGACGTAATCATAGTCTTGCAGGAGATAGTATGAAATGACCCTGGCCTATGCAATATAGAATAGATGATCATTGCGAATGTGAAAGGTGATTGGCGACTGAATTACACGGATTTTATTCTAGAATTACGTTATTGCAAATATTTATTAAATACTATTTTTTTTAAACTAATAGGGCGAAGTGGATATAGGGCATTGATCTGTAGGTGTTAAAACGACCGGGTATATGAAATAATATTAATGATAGAAAAATGTGTTGTTAATTTCACGACAATCTCTCACGGTTTTCGCGCAAAAGGAACTTTAATAACAATGTTTAATGATTTTAATTAGCAGATCTAGACAATGGGTTGATGAACAGTGTAATAGATATTACTTTGATAGATTGCCTATTCATACATACATTTGTTTATAATCTTATAGATATGTTGTAACAATTATATTAAATTTATTACAACAAAACATTTGGCAATTGAGGCATGTATTTATTAAATCAATATTTTAAAATTTGAATTTAATAATATTTATTAAGTCTTTTCATGAATGAAATAGACGTAACGATTAATTCATGTAGTACTATTATATGTATCATATCGAGTTAGTAAAATGTTATCGATTTAGAAAGTGGTATATTGTTGCATTTTGTATTGTTAATTGGTATGCCGAAGCAGGCATTGCACTAAATGTTTATAATATCGTCAAAAGTGGATTAGTTAACTGACTTTATTATGTAGTTAAAGCTCAAAGCTCAGCTTAATGTTGGTTACCGGATGCAACAAAAAATGGACCAAGAAGCAAGGTGGTTATAGTGAATAACCGCATAATATCATTTAGAGAATAATATGTGTATAAAACAGGTATTTAAATATTCTGTACACGAAGTGGGTTCTATATTTTAAGTGAAATTAAGGTCTCTGGGTCGAATTCTGCAACACTACCTACTGGCGCATCAAGTACGTGACGCTATTGTATCAAAAGCGCAGAGAATATATTAAATATTATATTATATATGTTCCATTCGAAAACTACACAAGTGAGAACCATATATTGTCGATAGATTTATATGCTACTCCCTTGCTTTCCTTATAATGTATGTAATACCAAATGCGGGTTGCCTACTTTACAGGATTTTAATGTGGAGACAATTTTATTATTTATTAACCAGTTATTTCAGAAACGGCGAAAGTTATAAAAAAATGTTTTAAATAAAAACTATATATAATTTGATTATTTACTTACACTTGTTATATATTTTGTCAAACCATAAATTATTTGAATCTATTTTGTTTTCCTGTTAAACAATTTCGTATAAAAAAATAATTACGTAACAAGCTAATGCATATTTAATTGCATTTTAATATTGATTAGAATAATGTGATCATGAAATTGACATTTTTATTTAAGTAGGAGTGCGTGGAGGATGCATGTGTTTATTTGAATAAAAATTATAAACCAACTGTTATTTTCTTCTGTAATATGTATAAGACGGACATAGAATATATACGTCTGTTGTTTAGTTATGCAATGGTGACTTATGTGGCTTGGAATAATATTTCAACAATTTATTTAATTATATAAACATTTTAAGATATTAATTATGCCTTTATTAGATTTGGGAATGTTTATGGGTGTTCATGGTCACGCGGATACAAGTAACAATTATTCCCATCGATAATTAACGCTTTACGAAAGTGAATTTAAATAATTATTACGTCATGGACTTTATATTGTATGTGAGCTTTGAAGTTGCTAAGACACAATGAAATATTGTCATTTAAGAACATTAGCCTATTTATTACTATACCAAAATTACTAACAAGTAGACCGAAATGCACATTATGCAATTTGAAGTTTATAATAATATAACAAATATGGTTTGGATATGCAAACAACCGTAAGAAAAAAGCATCGAAACTCATATATAGACAACAAACACGTGATGGTCATATTTATTAATGAATTCCTAACTGTAGATTATTGCTCAATAAACAAATATGGAGGTTGCCATAGCAACCCACAGTTATATCCGACATATACATATGTATGTATGCGACGAACACATATGTCAATTATACTAAATTATTAAGGCGATTCTATAAAATCTATGGTTACACAAAATGGCAAAAAACGAATATATTGAAAATCCATATAAATTTGAAAGCAGTTAAAAATGACGACTTAAAATACGATAAATTAGTCCGGATATATATATATATATATATATATATATATATATATATATATATATATATATATATATATATATATATATATATATATATATATATATATATATACGATCGCATTCTCTAAAAATCGAGCAGTCATTAAATTGTTTATCAAACATTTTCATCAAATTAATTCGTGTAATCTAAAACTGTATATTTACAAAAAAAAAAATTATAAATGAACTTTCACTTAAAAAAATATATATATATATATATATATATATATATATATATATATATATATATATATGTGTATAATTTTGAAACACGAAAACACTAATATTATAGGTTTCAAAACGAATGTAACAAATAAAATTATATGTTAATTTTCGTAAATCAAACTATAGTTAATTTTAAGTACTAAGCGAAATTCTTAAAAATTGTGTTGCCTTGAATATAAAACTAGCCATGTGTGTTTATAAAACAAATACCTGTAATTAGAATCATAAACACACATACACACACATGAAATTGACAATTATTTTTAACCATGAACTGTGAACCAGTCTTTAAAAAATGTGTGTGATGGCGCGAGGAAACAAAAAAATTGCGTTGTTCGTTGATTTGAACATATGTATATTTAGAAAATGGTGTTGACCTTGCCGCTATTGAGGAGAAAAAAAGGTGGAGTATTATTCGACATATTCTTATAGGTACTGGAATGTTACAGATATCTATATTATCGAGTAGGATTATAATACACATGCTGTTTGTTGTTACGAGTAGGTGATCTCCTTTTATAGTTCACTTGAAACAAAACAGGTGTTGTTTGAGATTTTAAATAAAGTAAGTAACAGATTGTTTTAAAGTTACAGTTTTAATCATATTTAGTTTGGCGAATTGTTTCAATGTTACCAAGAATCCAGCAAACTGGTATTATTTACAGTTTTTTTTTTTTTACAATTCGGCAGCATAAACGTTATGGTCTGTAAATCTCTACAGCAGAGTGACGACCTTTAAGATTGTTCACTTTCATACATAATCCACAAGAAATACTAAAACCGAAACGCGATTTACAACCCTGTGCAAGTAAAAAATATCGATTAGAACATCTATAGTAATCATCTGATCGAACAATACTCTCAGATAGAAAAAGACTTGAATCATATACGGTTCATTTCAGAGGTGACCTCGATTTTCAACGCATTGAGAGACACAGCGCTCCAATCGGCAGGTAACAAAAAAAAACAACAAACAAACAACTTGTTTATTTTCAAAAAATCTTTTTTAGGAGCCCTGCAGCCGAATTTCTTACGCCCAAAATTCCGTAACCCATATTATTCTCTCAAGTCTCAACCGAATTAACGTAGTTAAAACAATTTTTTTTTAATTTGTTTTTATACGTCATTTTTTACCGGAGGCGTCATTTAATTTTTACGATAAGCTATTTTTTAATTTACCCAATTCTTATTGTTGATATAAAATAGTTTATTTTGAGTAACCTAAATATTTTTGCTGACGCACACACATAGACAATTAGTGGGTTAAAAGGTAATTTTCTAAATGAATGAGGTGGCAGAAACTGTTAGTAAATTGCGAATGGCATTATATATGATCCAAATGTTATTAATTTATTTATATTTCATGAGCGATGACCCACAAATATTGTAGATATAACCGCGGGTTACATACGCCTAGGCGTTATTAATATGAGCGGTAAAACACGTTCGGAATGACAATTTTATATGAGGCATTTTTGGTGATAAATAGCGAATAATTGCTTTAGCATAGAGTAAGTTATGTATGTATTTGATTACATATGTTTGATACATATAAGGTATATAATTATTGTAAATTTGTGTTATGAAAGTATTTTATATTTATAATGAATAGATTAGTTAACCATGAGAATTGGTTTAACTTTTGAGTGTTGTACTGCGTTCAAATTTCAACAGTTGTTTTGTGATATTAGTTTTGATTAATTGCAATAAATTACGCGCTGGTTTTAATTTTATGATTAAATAATTCGGGTCGATTATTAAAATATATCATATTTAATAATAGCAACTGTGTGAAAATTAAAAATGGGTGTGCTTCAAAGTTATATAATCAACAATTACATAAATTCACAATAATTAATCAATTAATAAACACAAATTATTTTGTAACTATAGATCGCACAGGGAAAATAAATAAATAATTTTATTTGTAAACAATGTAAAGTTTGCGTGCTATATAGTCAAAATATTTCTAGTGTCCCGCACTGGACTTGCTTATACGTAATAGGTATCTGTTTAGATAGAAAGGACACTTATATATTTCGATATAAAGTTTTCAGAGTCTGAAAATACCTATGCAATTTTCTAGTTTTCTAGTAACCCAATAAAGAAGATTGAACAACACAAAAGCCTGCATTACAATAGAACAAATAATCGCATATATTTCGCATACAATACAGATATTTCTAAGCAAGTAAAAGGGGCATCATAAACAATTGCTTCTGTGATCACAACCAACTGAACTGAGAGAATGAGTACAGTGTATATTCACTTGTCAGCTTGTAATACTTACACAGAAAACAAATACCATGCAACAAAAGTACGTTATATAGAACCGAGAACCGACACCCGAATGGCCGAGGCTACGACCTACGTTCAACATTGAAACCTGCTTTACGGCATTGCTTTTTTATTTCTCTGAACTGAAACATGTGATTTTTCTTTATAATCATATGTCTTTCTTTCAACTTACATACAACAATAAATAAATAAATTTAATAGTAGTTTTTGTTTTCGTAGTTATTCAAATATATTTAAATCATTTCTTATCATTTTTTTTTATTGCTAGAAAGTAAGAAAATAGCACTGAATAAATTTGTAGATATTTTGGAACTAAAATTAAAATTCCTAACTAATGAGAATGATGCTAATCATCATAAATTAATTTAAATATAAGTCAATAAATACATTTTCTTAATAAAGCCAATTAATTTTCGTCTCTTAATTGAAAATTTGTATTCATTAGTAATTTCTCAAAATATTTTATTTATAATTTTGTATTCATGAAAATTTAAACATTTTTTTAACAACAATATAACATGTAATTTTCATGTTTCAGAATAAGCATCACATTTCTGGAGCGAAGAATCAGTGCCATAAGTCAACAGTAACTAAATAGTGAAATGGGAATAACTCAAAACTGTCGAATAATGTGCTATTGATCCAAAGATGGCCCTCAAAATGCGCAAGGACATAAAAAAATCATCATACTACGTTTGGTTCTTGGGAGCAAAAGAAAGCAAAGGTCTTCGAGGAAAAGACTTCATCCTACCCGTCATCGACCATTTGGTCCAACGCGAAAAAGACATAGAACCATTCAAAGTCACCCTGCAAATCTCCCATAAAGGTCTGAAGATAATCCAAACAGTTTTATCAACAAATCCAAAAACATCAAAGCCCAAAAATGAGACAATCAAACACTTTATACCACACAACACCATAACTTGTGTTTACCAAGATGAAGATATGGTTAGTTGTATTTTATTATTATTTAATCCAGTCACAAAATGCCCGCTGCACGTCCATGTTTATCGTTGCGATAGCATAGAGACTGCTACGCTCCTAAAGGGGCAGTTGGAGATTTTAATCGAACGTCCAGAGAACCAGAAAAAGTTCTTGGAGTTGGAAACCCGAACGAAGCAAGTGAAAGAGAAAAAGAAATTCGATTCTTCACTAGGTTCAGACACTGGTACATCGACTCGAGAATCGGAATCCAGTGAAGAGCGATACCCGAATGGAGAGAGTAAAATTGCGACTCTATATGATTCTTTAGCAGCTGAATTAAGGCAGAAGCTTGGAAAGAATGAATCTCCGATTTTGTTACCTCCTAGAGATTATGACACAGTGCATCGACAGAAAGGCAACTTGCAAGGGATTGATTTGAGGAGGTGTTTGAATACGAATATTGTTGGCTCGAATGCCAAAGGGGGCAGGAAGATTGAGAGCAGCGGAGGGAGTTCTGGGATTGGGAGTGACCATGCACCTTCACCGGACAGTCCGGAGTCACCGGAGCGGTTTAATATGATGGATAACCAGTCAACTAGTGGTAAGTTGATTCATTTCAAAACATAATCATATTAGACAGTGGGAATCATTATTTTATCTTTATGTAAATCGCAATAGAAATGTGGCATACGCATATACTAGTATAACTCTCTTTTTAGCTATGTAGAGTAGGATAATAGAGTACTGAGTACTCAATCTCAAGTATTGTGGAATAATATCATTTGAATAATCATAGAACAATGCACAAATTATCGGCGTTTTAGAACTGACATAGACAATTGCGTGCGAATATCAAAAGTATTTCGTTGTGAAATACATAAGTTAGAAATAATCATTTTTAAAATGCATGCGAATCGATTTCTTTGTAAATATTTTAATAACACTTTGACATGAGATTGATATAATAATAAGTATTATTTAACATTCCTCGACCGAAATATTTTCGAATTCAATTCGAAAAACACTATTGTCTACATAAATACTTCCTCTGACATTGAACAAACAAAAAATTGAATATTTATTCAAAAAACATAAAACAACCTATTTTTCAAATCAACGTTTAGTTTTATCGAAACAAACAAATTTCATGGACATTGGTGCGTTTTTAAACGAAATAAGAACAGTGTTTTAAATCCAAATGGATATTTTCGTGATGGTTGAAGTATTTTTGTACTAACATGATTCTTTAATGAACAGATAATATATTGTTCGGCGGTGACGCAAGGTGAGAAGTATTTTTATGTTTTTACAGATATAAATTTAAAAGATACATGTTTACTTGTTCGGATGAAATGGGATGGGATGGGCCCAAGGTGTTGCTTAAGATATATGCAAATTATGTTTAGGAATTCTTTAAGACGGAATACTTTTTTACTTTCTTATACGAAGTAATAAGTAAATAATCATGATAAATATAGATATTTTAACAGACATACACAAATAGATAAATGCAAATGTAAATACACCTTTACATCTATAAGTACGTGTTGCCTATATAGATACATAGCCAAAAGCAGGACGCCAATGAATAGATCATAAATACACTTACATTTTACAATTCATCCCATCCTGTTCATCAATTGATATCCCAAATACTTAAAGACGTTTCAATTGTTAGTTTTCACATATTTTCGAATTGTATATGACTGTTTATCCCTCAATTTTCATTGCACAAACACGTGCAACACGCGGCATGATACGCCATTTTTGCCTAACTGCCACTAGCCACAAGGGTGGTGTCGTCACGCCACTGCGTGCGCAGACCCGGAAATACATTTGAATGTTTAGAATCATATAAGGCGACTAGATATTTATTTGTTTCTTATGTATTTCTTTATAAATATTTCTACCCTTAAATTATTTAATTTATATAATTAGCAGCTTTTTATACACAAAATAGTAATAAATTATTATTTATAAATATTTTGTGTGTAGTTCATTTATTAATTTAAAAACGCCTGGCCATATTAATAATTAAGTATATTTTCTTGAATGTTTATAATGTATTTTAATATCTTTTTTATTTAAACAAAATATACCTAGTACGTATAAGAAATTCAAGTGCGGGACAGAGCAGATGTTTTGTAATGGAATGTGGTTGATTTGTTTGAACAAAATATTATTTAGGAGAGAAATCTTTATATGTATACATTGCTAAAAATATGTTGAATATTTATATTATTTTTAATATAAAATTACCTATAGGTATTTAAAAAATCGCGTATTTAAATAAAAATGATTTGCTTGTACACTTCCATTTAGAATTGTTTAAAATGTAATAATTCATAACTGCATAGGCGTATGTGTGTTTAATTTAATAACAGAATAGCAGAGAGTTCTGGTTACGGTATAATTAAAAGTCACGTAGATATACTAAGTAATAATTTCGGTTGATATAACGGAGGAACGACGATGGTCGTTGGCTATGTGACATTGGCCTTAACACACGGGCAAAGGAGAGTATAATTATTGTAGATATACCAACGCGACGCAACACCACACTGACTTCCGTACTGCTAAAATAACGGAAGTCCATACATATATACACGTCAAACATCCTGCGTGTTATTATAATTATTCAATGTCGAGGTTTTACCTTTTACGAAAAATAACATATTTATTATTTTCTTTTAAATGCAATATCTTTAAGCAATTAGGTACTCTTCATTATAAGATAACTTTCTCATTGTTAGATAAATTTAAGTAATATAGCATAAAAAGTGAGCTACATATATTTAAAAATATTAAATTTAAATTGACATACGTTTAAAAAGATAAGAAAGCGTTTTTTTAATAACAAAAGAATTATATAAAAAAAATAGCATTTAATATATATATATTTTTTTAAATATATATATAAATTTTTTAAAATAAAATTTAACAGTATTTTAGTTGGGCAATTTTCTGGTTTAAAATAACTATAATAAACTTACTTGAAATAATTACATGTTCTGAGATAATTCATTGTTTGTAATAAAATTCAAGTCACACGAATGTGTTTAAGAACATTTATCTGTATGTGTGTACAAAATATAAATATACCTTTTAAATAAATTATATTTAAACACAAATATTTGTTTAATTTCAAATAATTAAAATCATATTATTTAAATAATTACTATAGGTTTATTGCACTGTGAAATATGTTTTAAAAAACATTTAGAAATATTCTCATCACAACCATACAGATATTAACACATTTGTAACTGTAGTAAATATATTAGTTAGTGACACACATTTACTCTTAGAATGATGTCGAAATTTAAATTTATGATATTTTTAGTATCGCAAACTATTTTAAAACGCAATTTACATAAATAAATAAATATTATTTGGTGAAACATTGAACGTAACTAAATAAACAGACGCTTTAAAATGTCTTTCAACAAAAGTAGTAACAATACGAATTAACCGTAATTCAATTTTAAACATTCCATACATACATACATATATCCCTGTAATACTTATATGGACCTTGTAATTAAATAAATTAAAATCATTATTTGTTATTTATAACATGTATTTTATTTATGATTTGTTATATTTTTAACAATTGCAAATACCTGTATGTATGTATATTACTTATATGCTCAATAATATCACCTTGACATCAATATGTATGTATGTATGTAAAGGCAATAGATATTAGAGGTGTGATGATGGAATATTTGATTCTAATGATAGTATCAGACACTTTCTAAAAAGAATGTTGTCGGAAAATCTGCTAGTTATAATATTACAGATGTATATGTGTGTTGTTGTTGCTATAGGATTATATATTTATGTTAAACAAATACATATCTGTATATATAAAGTTTTACTAATGTTTAAATATACGTAAGTAGGAAGTCGACGATACTTTCTTGATCAATATGACATATTTATTCGTTTTTATATCCAGTAATACAGAAGAGAAAATTGTATTTATTCATTTGAAATTGTTGCATTTCCGCGTTTGTATTCTATACTTATTTGTTATCCTGTAAGATGAATCTATTCTTATTTTTTATTCGCTGACAATTATAAATCAAATATATATAGTGTCTCACACTCGACTTTCTTATACGTTGTTTTATCTGGTTGGAAAGTTTTTATAAAATCAATCTGGTGACATATTGTATGATGAAGAACTAGAAGAGATATATAAGTAATATCTTTGAAGTTGTTTGTCACGACAACGAAAAGTAAAAGTTACAGGCGATGGAAGATGAATAAGGGTGCAGCTTGGTTACTAACTTGGCCATGACAAAATATGTGTTAATTGCCTATTGTGTTAAATGAAATAATAATTAAAAAAACTTTAGCTCTATGCGAAAATTAAAAAAAAATTAGTAGTCAAAAAAAGTTATAATCGTTAGGAATTAAAAATAGAGTAGTGTAGGGCAATTGTCACTGGAGTATTGATACTTTCTCAAGACAAATGTAGTATGTGAAACTGTATTTGATGATTTCTTTGCAAACAAAACAAAACCGCGACAGGTTCAAAGAGAAATAGTTAATAAATAAAGAGAGAAAGCATACAGTGTGCTCTTAGATCATTCGATCCATTAAATTCATCTCGGAAAAGATCTTATATGTATGTATGTACAGATTCGCTAAACTTTCACAAAAATTGTTCAGTTTTCTAACATGATTCTAACTATACTTAGTTATAGGTTTAAAAAATATACCTAACATTCTAAATCATACTATTAAGGATAAATGTTTAAGTCCATTTGGGGTTCTGCATAATATATATATATATATATATATATATATATATAAAAAAAAACAAGATACCATATCTTTGTTTCGTCACCAGGATAACACTAAACGCGCAACTTAAACCGAAGGTCAATAATAATATTACAAGTTAGCTATTGTTTCCGAAAGAATTCACTGCCAACAACCTCGTTTGAAATGTCACCAGTAATATTACCATATAAACCACTGATAAAAACATAACATTTGACATCAATTTTGTGCCGGGTCAAATCGGAACAAATTTCTCCTACAGATGTAGACAAAACGAGTGTAATATTACAATTTATATTATGCAGAAACATATAGTCATTTAACACACACAAATTGACATTTTATAAGTTTAGCAACAATTTCTTGACCTAGTGTCACAGATTTTTTATTGTTTCATTAGTCGAGTCAAACTTGTAGTAATAATTATTAATTTATTATTTATATTATTGTTATTTTTTAATTTAATATTCATATTTTATTAATTAAATTTAATTACTAAATGGAGAAAGGATTTACATGGCATGAGGATATTAAATAAAAAATTGTTTAAGGTTGGCGTATATATGAATGTCGAGAGTGTTATTTAATTTTATTTATAAACAAATCAGATTTTATTATTTATTGTTTTAAATCGCAATAATATACTCGAAAATATAATATTGAAAATCCTATAAAATATAATTTATAAAACTCGTTTGAAAAGCGATAAAATTAATAACTTTCAATTAATTTTATATAAATATAGAGCAACTAGTTTTTTTGAATGATTTATTTTTCCCGTTAGGGAAAAGCCGGGTCTGATATCGCGAAAGCGTTTTCAACCAATTATGATCAACATTTACTTTTATCAAATCAATTAATTACGATCATATATATATATGCTAGTGTGTCAAATTCATTTGAAACTAAAGTGAACAAAAAAATTGAATTAAATCTATAATATTAATTAAATAACAAACTGGTACAGATCTATAATTAGCGGTAATTTCTAAACGAATAATCAGTGATTTCGAATCACTTTCGTTAATAGATTTCGACATATTGTTCGCGACATACATGGATTATTTTGGTACTTGTAGTAGTCAATTTATTCGTTTGTTTGGTATGTGCTGCCACCAACGGTAATTATGGAAAAGCTTTCAGGAATAAAGATATTTTGGGACGTTCTCAATATTTTTAAAAGCTATTTTCATTATAGAGTAAAGGACTATTTTTAATCAAATTGCTACATGAATTTTTATTACAGGACTTCCAAAAATTTATCCATTTATTAATTTATACCTATGTGGCATTGCATGTTATTACCTATATATATATATTTCCATGCTTAAAGTCTATAAAACTATATAGTTAATAAAAATGTATAATATTTTACAAACTTATATAAATTACACATCAAACCATATACATACATACATATATAAATTTTATATAGACGTATGTATCTTCATACCGGTTATACGTATGTTTTGATGGCTAAGAAACCTGTTAGTAATAGATTTGCGCATGCGTAACATTATACCTATGCATGTGTATTATTTGTTCTAGTTATAAACGCGCGAGCATTTATGCATGCACATTTATGTATATGTATGAATGTAAGCGCAGTTGGCTATATTATCGCCAAGTTCAAGTGACTTTATAACTAGCATATGTTTATGTTAGGAAGCGAGGTCGAAAAAAGCACACTTGAGATTACTCTTAAAAGTAGCGCATTATACGCTGTTTTATCAGTGGCGTGCTAAGGGTAAACTAACAGTAACAGATCGCTTAGGAGATTTGAATTGAGGTCTTACGCCAATGCTCACAGCTTGCATTTGTAACTTAGAAATACACAAGTAGATCTCGCTAGTAACAATGTTTAGGCAATTATTAAATATGTTTTAACCGCGTTAGGAATTTATTGTAGAACTTTTTAGAAATGTTGAAATATATTTTAGGCAGTTAGATAAACGAGAAACGTCTCGAGATAAATTTAAGTATATATGCACTTCACGTACGCTTATGTAAACATATAGGTATAGATATGAGCGTGTAAGAAGAGGGCGTGTTTAAATTGACTAAGTGCGATTTTATAACGAATACCTTAGGACTGGATATCATGAAATAAGTTCACATGGTTGTTTTAAAATAGTTGATGCCGTAATGGCACCGTCTCATTATTATGTGAATATTATATACATTAACGAGTGGAAGGGTAACGTTTAATATTATATGTTGAGAACAGGAAGACTTCTCAAAAAAAAAAAATAGAAGAATAAAAAAGAGATTGTTTTAATTATATATTAGAGATGTTATATGCTCTCAGTACATGCAACTATATAGTATGCACGTTCGGAGTACAAACCGTCATTATATTAGATGTGAGGATAAGGTATGATTAAGGCAATCGTTTTTAGGTGCAGTTGTGAATCTATTTAGGTCATTTTTTTATTTAAACAGGTGAAACTATTCAGGAAGGTTAGCTAAGGTCATGTTTAGTTTTATTTATATATATATATATATATATATATATATATATATATATATATATAAAAATATATATATTTGTCATAGAATAATTGGGTTTTTTCTCAGTTATAATACTAATGTTTGAAAGCAAATCAAAGTAATGTGCTATTTACTAGATACGTGTTAGTTACCTTATACGACAAAATAACAAAATTATTTAAAAAAATACATACATACGTGGTTTAAACATAGAAAAACACGTGCACACAGAAAGAAAGATTTACTTTAACTAACTATAAACAGCCACTTACATGTTCTAAAATAATTATATATTACAGGAATTATCAAGTCTGTTACAACTTACTCTCACATCCAACCCGGTCTTCTCTACTCAAGATTTATATAATAAATCATAAATTGTTTCCAATTCTATTGTTGATTTGCTCATTTTAATTATAGTTCATAAATTGTTTATAGAGAAATTCGGAATGCTAAATTTAAAACAATCCACCGTATGTGAGCTTGAAACCTATATGTATACCTATAACAAAAATCACAGTTTAGAACACAGGAAAATATTTTAAATATTGACGCGTGTTATAAATTCGTTACACTTGAATCAAAAACAGTTCAGATTACATTTAATATATCTTCCGGTTAAGTGTCCTACAGACCAGACCATCTTATAAAAAAATTTAAGAAAGAGGCGATTCGATATGTCGGTAACCGAAACAAGTTTTGTATCGACAGGGTTCCGCTTTATTCGGTCATAAATACAATATATGGGCACACGTTTATATGAATACTTATAAGTGTGTATGTGTGATAGCATGCAAGTCTATATGCCCCTAGGGGTATATTCTGGGTCGGGCTCTGCTCCCACATGGAATGCGGAACAGGTGTTGTAAAATAGTATTATGTCAACACAAAGGGTGATGGTCTTTATTTAGAAAATATTTTATACAACCCATTTAGCTTACCGTACTTTTACGCAAATTAGATCAATTGGGGCTCAAACCTAATGGAGCATATCTGTAATTCTATACGAAGTAGTTGGACCTGTAACAATTTAAAAAGAGCCATATAGAAAATATTTCAACATAATTTTCTCTAAAAAAAAATAACTAAAAAGTAATTGTTTTAAAACGATTTTCAAGCATTGATTCTTGTGCAAGGACACTTTCATACATTTATAATTTCCTGCGTCAGTGAAGTCATATTACAATAAGTTTTTGTGTCTTTTTTTGTCAAATATTTACGCCTGCCACAGAACATTACTGTAAATGTCAAACGTAAATATTATGGTTGAATGATTCGACTGTTTTTTTTGTCGTTGTTTGATCAAGGTGAAGTAATCACATTATTTGTCTAAAGCAAAAAGTTTTCGTGCAACAATAACCGTTATAAAATAATTGGATTGTTTTCTGGATTTATGAACTATTAAAATCAACACGGGGCGAGGATATTATTTTAGAAAAATTAAACGCTTTTCTGCTAATATAGTTTACCTTAGAGGAGCATGCTATTATCTGAAAGTGTTTAGCTTGGGAGCGCTTTGGTCGAATTAGCACAGACAGTCTTCGTGCTGCCCTCTTTTGATTTATAAACTAAGTAGAAAGGCTCAATACGGTTGTAGTGATTTAAGAAACTACAGCAACGGAGCACGGAGCGAACGTTTAGGATTGCATATGCATTGCCAATATTCTGCACGTATTTATGGATATTTCTTGCGTACTCTACGTACATCGACTTTATAGTAGTGTGAATTATGTATATTTTATATATATATATATATATATATATATATATATATATATATTTAAAGCGACTTCCTGTGTATTTCTTTATTTATATATTAAACAAATTAAATAATAAAAGAAAAAAAAACATTTGTTTCGAAATTCTCATACTTGAAACAATTGTTATACTGGTGTCAAATTTTCAATGTGTATTCTGCTCAAAACTAAGATTAATTACAAAATAAAAAGCAGCGTGTAGTTTTCATATGAATTAGATCTGTTACTCAATGTACAGATAACGTAATGTATATTATATTAGGACAATGATATTATATAGTTCACGTGATGTCATTTGGGTATATTTTATAAGCTATAAAATACTTTTAAAATATCGCAATGAAAAATTTAAATAAAAACTTTATTAAGAATTGTTTGATATATCTGGGTAAATCAGATAGAAACAATGAATACACCTGCGACCAAGCAGCTAGAAGACATCTTGGTTAACTGTTAAACCAGCAGTGCCCCCAGCTGTTTACGGTTCATTTTGGAAACTGAAAATATTTTTCGAGTTCCCGTAAAGAGGCTACGAAACCGTGGCACACTTGATTTAATGTAGGTTTATTGTATATTTTTACATTATTTATCGAATTTCAGCTGTTCGAATTTATTTTTATTGATTGGTACTTTAAATTATTTATTCGCTATTTTATTACTTAAAACGATTTTTATTTCTTTTCAACATACTTTAATTTATTTAATGCATCTTAAGTTAAGTCTTTAACGCATGAAATTAAATTAATAACTAACTAGAATTGCAAATGTGATATAATTACAATAAAATTCATAGAGTTTTAATGTATTTCCTTAATAAATAATTAAAATGTTAATAATATCTATGGATACTAAAGTTTTTCTCAATAACATAACTGTAATCTCATATTGTGGTATTTTTTTTTTTGAAATTCATTCAGTTTCCGTTTTTTTGCTCTTTCATATCTTGATTATATATTTTTTATATTATATAAAACACTGTATATGAAATTTATATAACATTGATGTGAACATTCAACATTGCTTTTTCATTTTGCAATTTACTGTAAATTAGATTTTTTCTCATCAAATGACTCGTAGCTTTAACTTTTAGTTTTTTTTATTTAATTGCAACGTACAAAATAAGTTATTTAAATGTCAAGAGGAAGTTGAATTAACATTTAGAAAAACTATTTGAAATATACGTTAATTCAGCGTTTTTTTATAAGTTTGTTGAGTAATTTACCAATAAAGAACAAACTTACAGATTTATCGCTATATACGTTTATATCCGGAAGCAGCCGCGTGATATTTATGGTGTTTCTGGTAGATATAGAACGCGAAACACATTAGTAATTTAGAACGGTAGTTGAATAGTTATTAAATTTACATTAAATATGACATTCACCAAAAATGAAAACGTAGAGTATTATTTTATTTTCCTCATCATCGCATTTCATACTCAACCAGATTAAATCACCATGTTACTAACTAATTGGCATTAACCTTAAAAATCTTAGAAATCTAGCTATATATATATATATGAATAAATTACGATAAACATCTTGAGATGTGTAAAATCAACAAAAATAAAAGAAATAAGTTAGCAGTTGCATGCTATATTATGATACACACTTCCTTATTACATCTATAAACTCGCCATATGACTACTATAGTATGATTCACATATTTAATACACATAATTAATAAAATAGCGAAATATATAATTTTTATATGCTAAATAACATTATTCTTCAGTTAAAATAAACAATAACGCATAAATTACATATTTATATTGAAACAGTAGTAGTAGTAGTAACTATTTTTATATTTACATAAATATACAAATAATTAATAAATCAAACTCTTGTTTCAGATGAAGAATGGAACGCAGAACCAAACGACTCAACCCTATATCTTATGCATGGGGCATCAGACATGATCCTTCCTCGCGCGTCTCGCCATGCGGACCCCACCAAATTCAGCCCCGAGCCCCCCAAGTCGCCTGATTTCCGACCTGAATCTCGAGAAGCCCGTTTCGACCGATACCCCGAAGCTGAACCACAAAAATACCAGGACAAGTCTACGAAAGAAGCTATCAACAATAAATATCAAGACCCCTCTAAACGGTATGACCGATACGACAGTGGTTTAGAAAAAGATATACCATATGTTGAAAATCCAAAATACCACTCGAGATACCATGAAGAACCTCAAAAGTATCCTACTAAGTACGATAGCGAACCCCGTCGGGCTGAAAATGGATCGAAACGCAGCTCAAGGTACCATGATGATTTCGAAAACGAAGAATTTCGGGAGGGCCGAACAAAAGAAGATACTTTAAGACCAAGGAGTAAATATATTACTGAAGAAACTAGATATTATCAAGAACCTGATAGGACCAGTCGTAAATATGAGGAATTTCATCCGAATGATAGATCCAGGTATTACGATTCCGAACCCCGCGACAAACAACGTTCTAAATTCCAGGAGGAACAAAAATATTTTGAATATCCAGACGAAAAAACACGACAAGATTTTTATGATCAAAAACCTAAATACATTCCTGAAGAACGCTTTTATCAAGACTCAAAAACCTTAGACAAAAACTCCAAACTAAAATACAACCCTGATGACCCTAGATATTACTCTGACAGTAGACACTCTGGGAAATCCAATCGTTCGAAATTTTCCGAAGAAGACCCAAGAAGTAAATACACCCAAGAAGAAGTCTCAAGAGCAAAATACTTACAAGAAGAAATTTCCAGATCGAAATACCCACAAGAAGGTTCTAAATATGTCCCAGAAGATGTTTCCAGATCCAAGTATCTACCAGATGAAGCACCTAGATCTAGACAAGAAGAAATTTCAAGAACAAAATATACTCAGGAAGAAGTATCTAGAGCTAAATATCTCCAAGAAGAAGTGTCCAGATCTAACTATCTTCCAGAAGAAGTGACAAGGTCAAAATATATGACAGAAGAAATACCCAGATCAAAATATACTCAAGAAGAAATAGCCAGAGCAAAATATCTTCAGGATGAGATTTCAAGAGCCAAATATCCTCAAGAAGGTTCTAAATACCTTCCAGAAGTATCCAGAAATAAATATCAACCAGAAGGATCTAAATATCTTCCTGATGAGATCTCTAGATCTAAATATACTCAAGAAGAAATTCATAGGTCCAAATTTCCCCAAGACGATCTTCAAAGATCTAAATATCCTCAAGACGAATTAAGATCCAAATATCACCAAGAAGATCTATCTCGTGGAAAATATGCAGACGACTTCTTTGATGATCTATCAGATCCTAGAAGGCGCCCAGAAGATAGACAAAGATCTCCAACTCCTCCTGAAAGTAATGTATCGCCTCGCGATCGTTTTAAAGATGCAAAAGAAAAGTTTCTTCTTTTGGAAAAAGAAAGACAAGAAGAAGAAGAGAGGTTACGAAGAGCAGAACTACAGAATCCAGTTCCAATTTTGCCAAATATGAAAGATAAAACATTTCTAAAACGACACGAAAGTATGGTGCATCCAAAAGATCGTTACGTAGACGACCGAAGATATGAACAAGACAGTAGATACCAACCTAAACCAGCACCAAGAACTATCATGGAAGAGGAAGTTAGATTTCGAAGAGAAGTGCCTTTAGATCGCTACAGAAGTCCAGACAGGTACGAGAAAAATCGAAGATCTGTATTTACACAAATTGAAGAAGAACACAAGAAGAATTCAAATGAAATTGCTAAGGAGCTCAAGAGGAGGTCATACATGGATAATTCTTTCGAGAAAGATTATTACCATGAAAAAACATATCATGAAGTTCAGGATGGGAAGAGATATCCTCCAGGTGTGGATAGAGAAGGATATCCCTTCTCCAAATCCAATGCTGAATTAGATAAAGTTGGTGAGAAGTATCCTAAAAATCAGAAATTGAAACAACCGGCTGGGTATAGGCACAGTTATGCTGAACCTAAGCTTGCATTGGAGAAGATGGCAAAGAAACATTACCCAGATTTGGTCCACAGGACTAATAGCTCCGTGTCCAATTCTGGTCGGGTTGGGATTGCTAGTGTCAATCCGTATTAGATTTCTACTATATCGGATCTGACGATATAGTTTGAGATGTTATACGAATTATATTTAGGATGCTCCCATAAGTTAGTGTCCTAATATTGCCAGACAATTTGATATTATAAATACAATACTCTCACATGAATATAATATAAAATAAATAATATACATTTACTGTTGTTAAATTAAAATTCTTTTACGATAATATATAAACCTTAGACCAGAAAATCAACTTAAGATTCTTAAAGGTATATAAGTTTAGTTTGTATCCATAGTTAAACGCGTCAAGTTAGAATATGATTCTCACAATAATTAGATTGTTACTAAAATTCTTAGAAAATTAGATTTAAAATAATTTCCTTATTTTGGAATTGTAAATAAAATTCAATTATTATATTTGATATTACTACTTACATTTATGTTTAGAGTTTAATAATAAACAATGGTTTTAAGTTTAACCTGTCTAAATAGTATATGTATATATAATATTTAATTAACTAGAATTCAAGTCATATTTTATTTTAGGAAATATATAATAAAGTAACTATTTTGATATTAAATATCGTAAATATATATTATATAGAGAAATAGATATAAAATTGATTTTAATAATTTTTTAAACAATCTAAAATAGTAATTCAATAAATATTTATTTAATAGTTTTAATTTAAATTGTAAAAAATATTACTAAATTTTGTAAATAATAATTAGTAATATTGCCCTCAAAATTGATTTTATATTATGAATCTAAGAATTATTTGATATAGGCTCTATAATCTTACATATTATATATATATATATAGTATATATATATATATATATATATAAATAATATATATAATATATATATAAATATATATAAATATATATATATATATATATATATATATATATATATATATATAATTTTACCTATAGTGTTTAGAAATGCTATATAAGATAAAGAATAGTACCATGACATGCTACTTATTTATGAATATACTTTAGTTTTTAATAGAAAAACATTCCAATGAATCTAATAAATGATTGAAATGTTGGAATGCTTTTCTTGTAAAACTTTAATTATAATTATATTTTGCAGGAATTGCCAATGCAAAACGCAATCATGACAATAGAAACTGCCAATATGTTTTGACTATACTATACTTAAACGGACATTAAATGTCTAAATATATATTAACAAGTGCCTTATAAACAAAATATTTTTATATAGATTTTTATTAGCGTAGACTAATTATAGATATTTAAACAAATTGACAAACATTATTTTGTATAAAAGTTTTTATTTTATTTTTTAAGTGAAGCATATTAATAACTAACGAGTAGTATATAAGAAAATTGTATTTTGTAAAAATGTATTTGTTAATAAAATCTGGTTGCATGAGTTAAGTATATTATTTGGGTTTAATATTTGTGTAATAATTTTTAAATAAAAATACTTTTAATAAAATTGTCGTACTTTTACGTTTTCCTTTCTCTATATTTGAAATATATTTAATAAAAACTAGGGTGATTAAAACGCCTGTTAAAAATTCCAACAAATGCACATAATTATTTTCAAATATGCAACTGCACTGATCGCGATCACATATAGTGATCCAATTGCTTGCTACTAATAAAATAATTAATAAAAAGTGCTTTTTAAATTTCATAATGGTTTTTTGGCAAAACAACACGTCTTTTTCAAAAAAACGTTAAGATGACGTGATGTTTTGGAATCTATAAAGCAACATTATTTTATCCTATTTGCGCTATACAATTTCATATTCTTCAGATAGATGTCGAGGGAACAAAAGTTATTGTTGGTAAAACAGAAATCCTTCGATTTTATTGTAGTTCACGTATTTTGCATTAGAGTGTAATAGTAGGTTTATATTTAGTAGCATTAATCTAAGTATGATTAACTAAGTATTATATTATTTACGTCTGATCAATAGACGACGTACGTCTCCAATTTTGTGTAAAGCTTAGTTTTCAACAATAATTTGTGTATTTTATATGTTAATAAATATATGTTATAAGACAAATTCCAGTCTTTATCCAGACTAGATTCTAATTACATTTTATAATTATTACGTGCAATTTTGCATCCTTTGGAATTTTTAAAATTCCCATCATGTCATCAGTACATTTATAGTAAGATTAACAAACAAAATGAGTTGAATATTTTTCATTATATAACCTGCAATTTGCATTTAAATGCATTTCTTGATGCAATTAAATTCTTTAGAAATATTGATGATGATATAAGGAAAGATAAAAAATATGTATGAATAATGATTGTCAGGCAATTTGAATGTATCCATCAAAAAGAAAATTACTATTTTTAATTACACTAATTTATATTCACTGTTAAAAAAGCGTCTTCATATTCATAACATAAAATAGATTCGTAACCAAATAAGATTCTGCCACCTACAAGAACCACTAAACTTATAATTTCCAAATAATACGCAGTAAAAAACAACATTTTCAAAGGAAAACATTCTTGTTAATTTATATGGACTCTCACATTTTTAAATAACAACCTATAAATTAAAATTATTATGCCTACGTACAAGTCTTTAAAAGGATTCTAAGAAAAATCCTAACATTTTATTTTAACGCTCAATAACTCAAAAATAAATTTATGATGTTTGGAAATTTATATTGCTGTGAAATATTTATCTTGGAACTAAAACGGAATAGCATTCAATATCACAAAATGTGTAATTGTTATTTGCGGCTATGGACTAATATTTTCATGAAATATTAATATAATATTTAAATTGTTTATAAAATAACGTTTGTGCAGTGTTCAAACTTAAAAACTGCATCTGGAAACTTCTAAAATATGACTTAATATGATATTTCCGAATAGACTTTATTTCAAGGACGACTAGAAGTATCACCAATTTAGTACAACGAAGTTTAAAAAAAACTGAGGAAAACAACGTAATAATTTGACATATCCGACCATTTATTTTAAAACTGTGGGACCAACATTTTACCTAATTAATAAAGTGTGGAAAAAAATTGATATTAATAATAAAAAATATATAAATAAATATATATATATATATATATATATATATATATATATATATATAAATATAAATATTATTAATGTTTTGTAGCAGTTTCCACAGCGGCAATTTGTTGTACTATCCTTGATTGATGTTAGTAATGCAAGTGTATAGTAAAGTAGGCCATACAGTCTGTGTGTGGAGATGCATCAGCATGCATACATGTATGTTTGTCGGCGGCTTGCATTGCTGCAACTTTCGCGCATCACCATTGCTATCAGCAGCTATCAGATTTAATAATAATAAGAAGAAGAAGAGTCCGGTGGACGATCGGCGCAACGTAGCGCGGCGCGGCATAATGATTGGTTTACAAATACCACCGTGACATCAACTTTCTTTCCCGCGATCGCCGCTCCAGGCGCTCACCTTCCGGAGCTAAAAGCATGCCTGGACTGCATACAGGTTCCGGCGTTATAGAAAGCTGTTTTACCCACATTGCGTTATGCACATTTTAATTTTTATAACT